>CAUYPK010031526.1:0-10555 GCA_963574355.1 Loris lydekkerianus | reverse complement strand
TTCAATTTAATCAAAATAAGTGCCATTTGAATCAGTGCACTTTTGCCAATGTAACACAAGTGGATTAATTCCATCGGCAATAAAAATTGGGTGCTCAGGATTCGATGAAGTCAATGAAGGCCGTTTTTGCTAGGTCCTGATTGGCAAAGGTTCTACCGGTGAGAAAGTTATCGAAGTGCTTGAAAAGATGGTAGCAGTTGGTGAGAGGTCTGGGGAGTATGGTGGGTGGGGCAGAACTTCCACGCTCAATTCCTTTAATTTTCAGACGGTGATTTATGAGACGTGTGGCTGGGCGTTGTCGTGGAGCAGGATCGGACCTCTTCTGTTGACCAGTGCTGGTTGTTGCTGAGGCAATTTTCCATACATTTTGTCCATTTCCTCACAATAGGACTCTGCTGTGATGGTTTGGCCTGGTTGCAGAAAGTTATAGTGAATCACACTAGCCACTGACCACCATAAAGTAACCATGATCTTTTTTTTGGTGGGGTTTCACCTTTGGGAAGTGCCTGGGTGGCTCATCGGTGTCCAACCACTGTCCTGAACATTTCCTATTGTCGTAGAGAATCCACTTTTCATCACACATGATGATCCGATCCAAAAAAGGATTGTTTTGGTTGCGCAAAAGCAATGAAGAACAAACCTTGAAACATGACAATTTCTGTCGATAGTTTAAATCGTGGGGCACCCACTTTTCAAGCTTTTTGACCTTTCCAATACATTTTAAACCATCAAAAACTGCATGGGAGCTGACACCCAGTTCTTCCGCCATCCCACACACCATTTGTGATGGGTCAGTCTCCACCAGGGTCCTCAAATCCTCATCCTGGATTACTCTAGATCAACCACTTCGGGGCTCATCTTTGAGGCTAAAATTTCCGGAATGAAATTTTGCAAACCAATATCGAACAGTGTGTTCATTAACACTATCATTGCCAAATGCCTGGTTAATTTTTCGGGCTGTTTCGGCAGTATTTTGGTTCAATTTGAATTCGTAGAGAAAAATTGGCCGAAAACTGCTTAATGACATCATATAGTAATAGGCTGAAAAGAATAAAAAAATTAAAAGTAGAAAAAAATGAACAGCATCAATGTATAGAGTACAAAATTCTCCATCGATCAGTATACACCACGATACAGTAGAATAAATATTTATTGAGATATGGAGCTACAAAAACACATGACATTAAAACAGACAAAACTTTTGAAACAATCTATAGCATTCGATAATGGTAGAGTTAAGGCTTGATTTATTAAATTTAGTTTATTTTGTTCAGTGTTCAAAATGCAACCTGTGCTTTCCCATTAGGATCTATTCACTATGACCTTACAGATGTAGCGTTACATCACAGCAGTAAAAGAGTACTTAGAAACAGTGGTTGTAAATTACTAGCCCAGCCTATGTAAGTTTGGAGAATAACAATGGCATCTTTCTTAACTCACAAAAACTGATGTAGAAAAGCTACCCCAAAATGGGACATGTCTCAGTGCACTGAATAATTTTATGCATGAGTGTAGTATCTTAACAGGCACTAAGATCTTCCTCATAGAGGTTAGATAAGACCTTGTTTATACAGTTGTGTAGAGTTAGCCATATATATCTTACATAATTTTTGTAACAGTTTTGTAACAGCACAATAATTACCACTGTTAAACACATATAGAAATTGAGGCACACAGAATTATTATAAAATAATTAAACAGTTTTAAGAAGATTAGAAGTTGCTCTGTTAAACTTGAAATTATTATTTACTCCTTTGCTAAACATACTAAGTCTCTATTACATCCAGGTACTAATGTGGAATCAATACACAGTCATTAAAAAAAAAAAAAAGGTAAGGTTCATAGATAGATATCATGGTCTTACTGACAGCTGCAGGAAGGCAATCAAGATGATTCTTCATTAATCTGGAAGAAGTTCTTGAAAAATAAATGGAACAAAGCAGGGAAAGAATGAGAAAGAGTGAGGCATGAGGAGTGGGACAAGGTGGTCAAGAGCGCCCTCTGATGAAGCCGCACTTTAGTCAATGTATTAGTGATGGTCAGCAGCCAGCCCTCCAAAAACACATGGATGGGAAGCACAAGTTTTCTTGCATGGTCATTAAGTTTGGCATGAACAAAAGACAAAATCAAAATGTCTATAAGGTTGAAGGGGATGACAGAGAGGTAGTTGGGGAAACGGAGAGGGTTTAGCCTCTGGAGAGTCTCATAGTCTGAGGGGAGGATTTCTAAAGACTGGGAACAAACATCTGAGATGGAAAGAAGTGCATCATAGTCACACAATTTGACTGATATTTTTAAAGCATAATCTGGCTTGCTGTGAAGAAAATGAACTCAGAGAAATGGACAAAAGTTGAAGAAGACTAGTTGAGAAGGTGTTGGGAAAATCAGCTTAGAAAGAGTACGGGGGTACCTTGAAAAGAAAGAAAAATGAAGGGTAAAATCATACTTCTTAAATTGTTGTCATTAAAGATAAGATATACCCTTAGAATTTTCAGAACTGTCCCCCTGGGGGGTAAGAGAAGGAACCATGACCAGTCTGGCAATAAAACCCAACAGTGGTTTGGGAGCTCCCTGGGCACTCAGAGCACCTGTCTACTATTTACCTGCATTTATCACATCATACAATGCGTTTTGCTTATCTAGTCAAAATATCAACTTTGTGAGCTAGAGATGAGTCTTATCATCCTCCAGGCCTTCATCTTAGCACATAGTGAGTGCTTACTACATTTATGTTATATATTTGCAATAGTTACATCAATCAGTTACCCAACATAAATCCCCCCACGTCCCGGGGTAGACTTCTTAAAGGCTCTTGTCCTCACCCCACCCCCACCTCATTTCACATGCCTTTCAGCTTCAGGATGGATGCAAATCCAGGACACAAATCACACAGTGTCTGTGTTCGTGTGACTCTTACCTTAGTTCATAATGTATAAAGGTACATTTTAACACTTTTAGTACTGGACAGGGGGTTGCTGCAGGATGAAGAAGTCATGTAATGTCATTTTTGTGCAAATTTGAATGGTATTTCTTTCACTGTTTTTATATTATTTTCTTTGTTTACATTTGAATCTAAATTTGTTATTAGATAAAACACAGAGAAACTGTAGTATTCAGGTCCCGTCAGTTACCCAGTGTTTCCTCTAAGAAATGGCTGCTCTTTCCCCTATAGACCTGGATTTCTTACTTTTCCCAACATTCCCTTGATAACTCATACAGTATACATCTTCACAGGTCAATAATTTTCAGTTTACTTAATAATTTTCATATTGCTATAAGCACATTGTAGTTACAAATTACATCTTTAGGTTCTGTTTTCTGATGACTCAGCACAGGGTCAAGAACAAGGTTGATGATCATGAAAAATGGAGGGAGGGACAGAGGGAGGAAAAGAAGGACCCAGCTATAACAGGGACCTTACTTAACAAATGCAAACATTGTAACCTAATCGTTTGTAACCTCATATTAATCTGAAATTAAAAAAAAAGGAATAATGAGTTCTTAGATTCTCTTATCACCAGGTTCTGAACAAAATGCGTGGTCTACAGCTTTCTAAAAATAAGACTTTTCCAGGTCTTTGTTTCAAAACCAGAAAAGGCCTAACAAGGTTCATATTCATTTACTTTTTGTAATGGACAGATATCTCTCTTTATATGGACACAAATGAGAATGAACTTTGAAAAATACGATCAGTCCATGGTGTATAATGTGGTGTTTGAGATAGTCATACATGTTATAGGAAAATTAGATTAAGTTAATATAGTCATTACCTCACCCACATATTTTTGTAGTGAGAACATCAAAAAATCTATTATTTAAGCAATTTTAAATACACACAAACAATATTATTAACTATGGTCTCATGCAGTGCAATCATTCACTTAAAGTTTTTGCTTCAGATTACATTATAGCTCATAATCACACATAATACTTATTTTTAATTAAAAGGAAATTAATTTTTTTTTAAATACTGTAAGTCTGTTTCCATGTCATTCTTGGACACCTGGATCCAAAATCACATTCTTGGAAACCTGGATCCTGTTAACCAATGTTGTTGTTCTATGCTTACAATGACACTAATTACATTAGTTTAATGCAAGGAATCCTGTTTAGGGGAGCTACATGGAATTTATTTTTCTTTTAAGTTGAATTTTATTAAGTATTACCAAGAATAGTATGGAACAGGAACAGAATAAACATAAGTAATCTGCTTCTTTCCAAAAGATTGTAATACATTAAGGAACATAGGACTGGCTTGGATTAAATAATAAACAATGTAATGGTGTGTTATATAATTAATTACTGAATGCATAGCTTATAATTTATATTTTGTGCTGATTTGTGTGTGTAATAGCCCATGACAAGCAGGCTTTTACAACTGGAAACTTTGGAAAGTTTCACAATCTTCTCTTTGTCAGTTAGTCCATCAACTAAATGAGGAATATAATACTGTCTAATATATAATATTGCTTCATGGTTAAATACAGAGTAGATAAAAAGATATGCCTAGTGCTTGCAAAAATTAATACTCTAAAATGTAAACTATTATTATACTTGCCATTTTCATCATTGCTGTCACTGTCATTGTTATGATGTATTTTTGTAGGCCACTTGTATATGCATACATGGCTTGCAGTGTTCCTCAGTATTGGTATCCGTGCCCCAATATCCACCCCTCCTCTTGAATGCTGGCAATTGTCCACAGCTTGTTTCTAATGAAGAGTGTACAGAGAAGTGATAGAATGTGAGCACAATACCAATCCAGGATACTGACTTCTAACTAGCCAGCACCTCCTCCCTTTCCGGCATTCTTATTGCCCTCTTGCTTGCTTTGAAGCAACAGCTTGCCAGGTTGGGAGAAGCTCTAAGAAGGAGTTCAGGTGGAAAGAAACGGGTGGAATCTCTAATAAACAGCTTATGGATAAGTAAGTGCTGCAGGTGAATATGTTGAGTGACCTTAGAAGAAAATCTTTCCCACTAGAGCCTTCAGATGAGATGGGAAGTCTAACTGATACTTTGATTATAACCTGTGCTCATATTCCCGGTCCACAGAAACTGCAGTATTTTCCAGGTCTGTTGTTTTAAGTCATTAGGTTTTCACGTGATAGGCTGTGCAGCAATAGATAACTGATATAGTCACCAACATCATCGGTAAATAAAAGATACTCAGGAGGGGTACCACATTCCAGAAAGTGAAGAGTGGGACTTTGAAAGGCAGAGTAGATAAGATGGGGATGAACTTACAGGTGAGTGGAGGGTCATCTAATCTGACAGAACAACATGTAATAACACATCAAAAGCAGAATGGTGAGTATTTGAAATGCAATGAGATAAGTTGCAATTGGATTGTGATGGTAGGTTGTAGAGTAAGTCTGATTAGGAAACTGAAGGAAAAAATATCAAGATCACTGAAATTCAAGATTTTCCAGTAGACTTTGTAGACCCTCATAGCAGGATGAGAGTCTGCCTTAATCCCCTCTTTCCATAGTGCCTTGATCATACCTATCAGAGAATAGTCGATCAAAATATTTGCATGAAAAACAAATATGAATGAGAGTAGGGTCTGTTGCTAGGTACCAGGGGTCTCTGGAGGATTTTACACTCAGAAGGGGTTTGATGAAAATTAGGTTTATGGAAGGTTATTTGGGTGGACATGTGCACCATGGAGTTCAGAGCCATCAGGAGGCCCCTGCCATCCCTGTGTGAGAACCTCTGAGTACAGACTAAAGGGAGGGTGAGGTAGGTGAAAGATACCCAGAAACAAAATAAAGATCTCTTTGAAAGCCATAGGCAGGCAGACTGTGTCCAGAAAGCCAGGTCTTTACAGATGTCAATACAAATAACTGATCACTTGATTTATTATTCTTTCTACTTCCATCATTAGAACAACTGAACTAGAAATTTTCTACTCATTATCTCCCCAACTGCTATCTGTCTACAGCTAAAACAACTACAAATCTGAGGACAGATTAGGGTCACATGCCAAGAGCAGTATTTGCAGAGGGTAAATCATAACAATGAATTCTATGCACTCCTGTCTCCTATTCTACAAGCTCTGGATGCCGTGATTGATCTTAAAATACATACAATTAAGTTTCATAAGTCTAGTGAAATTGGGATAAAAGTCAACATTACTGTATCTGAGAATGAATGTTGTTGTTGAGTAACAGTGTTAAGTTCACAATAAACTATGAAGAAATTAAACACATCCAGTAAGACACACACATACTACACAATACCTATGTCCTAATTAACCTTATAAAAAATAAGGTTAAAAAATAAAAACGCACAGCCAACTACACAGAAGTATAAATGAGAAGCCATTATAAGACAGAGACACTCTTACTATGTTGTAAAAAAGAATGACAGTGTTTAGTTGTGTCAATGTTTTTTAATGGAATGTTGATTTATATGTAGAAAAACCGATCTATTGACATCTTAAAATAGAAATTAAATATTCAAGAAACTTTCCCAAGGCAGTCACTTTACTTCCTTGTGAATTTTCTGCTCACGATATTACTATTACCATCTGTCTCTTGTCTTTGTTTTGTTTCTAGAAACTATCTTGCTATTCCATGAAATGTTAATAAATTATTATTTGAATAAAATGCAAACTGCATGGAAAATGATTGATAGTGATGTGACTATGAAAGATAAACTGTTTGTTCTAAAATAAATAAACTGCCTGTATGACCTTCTTGAGAAAATCTAAATCAAATGCTATTTTGGATTTATGCTGATGTGAGAAGTCATTTAGGTGAGAGAACAATTAAATTGTTTAAGTGTATACCATTTTTTTAGAAAAAGGCTCATTCAAATACACCATGTTTACAGAAAAGTATATAAATCATATTTAAAGTTCTGTGAATTTTTGCAAAATGAACCCAGTGGTGGAACCAGCACCCAGCTTTAAAACAAAGAGAATTTCCCACTTCCCATGAAGGCCCCTACGAGCCTCCAATGTACATTTGCCCTCCAGTAGCATAAAATATCTACCAATTTCTCATTTTGTGATACTATAGGTAACATGCCTATCTTGTATCTTTAATGAAACATTTCTTCAAATGTTTAAATTTTCATACATATTGTTATGTGAAAGCTGTATGTTTTATGTAATTATACTTCTTTGTATGTTCCAAGTAAATCAAAATACACTACTTATATACACTGGTCTTTTGGGTTGCTTCTATCATAGAATGAGGCTGTTTACAAAGACTAATGCTATGACAAACACACACGTGTACACACATATACGCACATGTATTTCATATATATAGGATTAGACCAAGCCCTGTGCAAAACTCTTTAGAATAATTTCATGTCAGTAAAACAGGATGTAATGGTTACTATGAGTATACTCATTGTTGAGCTGAAGTAACTGAAATTTGGGTAGGTTTAGTAACTTTCCCAAGATGGTATGGCTAGTAAGTAGGGGAGACAGAATTTATGATTTAACAAATAGAATCTTTACCATGTAATGGGACTTCCTTTAAAAGCAGTAAAATAGTAATAAATAAAAGAGGTCACAATTCCTACCCTACATTTTGGTCGATCTTGGGAAAAGATAACATATGTCATGTATTAGCCAGTGAGGTGATAAATGTTAAAGAAGATAAATTAGGACAAGTGATAAGGAGTGCAAGGGTATTGGTTTTCATTTTAGGCAGGGTGGATAAAGAGAACTTTGATGAGAAGAGGGCTGTTTGATTTAACAATCTAAAGCATTTGACTTCAGGCCTTTCTTACTGCAGAGCCCATGCTGTTCACTATCATATTAAATCAATAAATATACATTTATGACCTCTTAATAGATATTTCCTGAAATACTGTGAATTATTTATTTAAAAATAAAATACTGCCCACACATTAGCATGTAGACCTTTAAACAGAACAAAATAAATAAAAGCCAATAGTACTGGATTTAGACCGGATTTAATTACGACAACATCAAAGGCTAATGCTGAGAAACTAACAGAGACATTTGTACTTGTTCCTTGTGAACAATGGTTGATATGACACAACTGGGTATAATCTGAGGTTAATAAGTCAAAATGTCAATGATGATTAGACAAATACTGTTAACTAATGACAAGATTAGAGGTAATACATTATAAATGATTAGGTTATTAACACTTGTCATTTTGAATTAACTTTTATTCTCAGGGATAATTTACTTTATGTTGTCAAGCATAACATTGACTTTTTAAATGTCTTATAAACTGTATTTGTTTTATTCAGTCATATGGTTGGCACTACTATTTTTGTTTTCCTTTATCTTTAGAGAAGTGGGTTTAAATAGTCTGACAAGAGATTTTTGCCTCTGCTATGAACAGTGGATCTTAAAAGACCTTATGCTGACACATAAAACCTATACATTTTTTTAAAAATACATAAAAAAATAAGAAAAATGTCCATAATAAGTGAAAGGTACTAGGGAATACACCAAAGCAGGCTAACTCTGGATAGAAGCAAACATTTGGAAAAGGGAGGTGGCATGAGCGAGTTAAGCCAAAAGCAGGTGAAAATCTACACCTGCAGAATTTAAAACTATAACGGGAAACTCACATCCTTTCTCCCCTGCAGAACGATAAGGCAAAGATTTGACATATAGCCACTGATAAGTTATTGAGAGCAGTCCCAGAAAAGAATGAGCTGAAGAAGGATAAATCCAAATTTTATGCATAAACTCAGCTCAATCTCAGGCTAATGTCTAAGCACTAAAGTATTTCCAAAACATGAAATAACAATTGAGATTGAGTTTCCACCCTGGAAACAGAGTTTATAGTTTGAATCCAACCAGTTTAATGACACGCTAAACAAAACAAAGCAAAACAAAAACTAGATATGTATAGTAGATTTAGGAACATACTCCATGTAGCATTCATAATATGCTTAATAAAATCCAATATACATGTGGAAAAACAGGAAATATGTGACAAATTCTAAGAAAAAATAATCAAGACATTATTACTAAGATGATGTTGTTGCTGTATTTATCCTAAATGATTTAAAATAGTTAAAGAAAATGTGGTATATAAACACCATGGAATACTATTCAGCCTTAAAAAGGATGAAATAATGTCTTTCACAGTGAGATTATTATCCTAAGTAAAGTAGCACAGGACTCAAAAACTAAATACAGCATGTTCTCACTTAAAAGTGGAAGCTAAGCTTGGTTACACAAGGAGCCTATAGATGGTAGCACAGACGCTGGGGACTCAGGAGGGAGGAGGTGAGGGAAGAAAGACTGGGTGCAGTGTCCACGATTCAGGTGATGAGTACACTAAAAACTCAGACATTATTATCACTATATAATTCATCCATGTAAGCAAACACTACTTGTACCTTTAAATCTATCAAAATATAATTTTTTAAGAAGAACACAACTCCTAATTATTGTTAAGTAAATAAAATATAGAGATATTATTACCTTCAAAGAAACAACTGAAAAACATCCTGATCTGTGACTTATTCGTAGAAATAGTGGAAAAATAAAATAACTATCAATGCAATTTTCGAGGCTAAGTCAAGTTAAAATTTTCTAAAGTACCTTCACCAACCAATGAATAATAATTGTAGATGCAGCATATCTATACATTTTATCTATATTCATGGCTCACCAGCATAAAACAAATTGGAGCAATAACATATTTAATCATTTATGAATAAAGCAAATAAAAAAGCAACGTGAAATCTGTAGGACAAATGTAAAGTAAATAGTAATAGTATGGATTAAATTCAAACATCAATCACATTTAATAGACTCAACTTAATGTATCACCAAAATGAATTCTTCAGCTAGCCAATATGTTGTTTGCAAGAAACACAAGTAAAACGTAAGCATTATTAATAAAACAGTAAAATTAAAACAATAGATACCAGATATGATACCATGTAAAAAAATGAAAAGAAGCAGCTAAATGAATGCTAAACAATTACAGGCAAGAGGAATTAGTAGAACCAAGGGGACATTTAATAATAATAAAAGATTGCTCAAATTAAACACAATGTTAAGTATATGTGCACAAATCACCTAGACTAAAATGTAAAATGAAAAAAAATTGGCAAAACAAAAAAAATCAAACTCTTAAATTTGAGAGACTTTAACAAACCTCTTTTAGGAACTGATAGAACAAGCAGATTAAAGAGTGAGCATACAGTAAACCTGAACTGTCCTGTTTAACATACAAAATACTTCACCCAGTAACCATAGAATACATGTCTTTTTTTCAAGTGACAATGAATTATTTAACAATATTGGTTATTTGTTAGGGATGAAGCAAGACTCAACATGCTATTGCATTCCAATAATGCATAGCAAATCCATAAATCATGATGGAATTAATCTAAAAATCAATTAAAACAAAAAAATCTTGAAAAATCCTTATATGATTGAAATTTAAGTAACATATTTCTGGAGAAATAGGTTCACAAGAAAAAATCTGATAAAAGTTTTAAATTTATTGAGCTGAATAGGTACAAAACTATATATATAGGTGTGTGTGTGTGTGTGTGTGTGTGTGTGTATATATATATATATATATATATATATGTT
>CAUYPK010031522.1:0-65416 GCA_963574355.1 Loris lydekkerianus | reverse complement strand
TCTAAAAATTTTGTAGTAGAATCCCTAGTGTTTTCCAGATATACGATCATATCATCTGTGAAGAGTGAAAGTTTGATCTCTTCTGACCCTAGGTGGATACCCTTGATTATCTTTTCTTCCCTAATTGCAATGACTAAAACTTCCATTACAATGTTAAAGAGCAATGGAGACAATGGGCAACCTTGACTGGTTCCTGATCTAAGTGGAAATGATTTCCATTTAACTCCATTCAATACGATCTTGGCTGTGGGTTTGTTGTAGATGGCCTCTATTAGTTTAAGAAATGTCCCTTCTATACCAATTTTCTTAAGTGTTCTGATCATGAAGGGATGCTGGATATTATCAAAAGCTTTTTATGCATCATTTGAAAGAATCATATGGTCCTTATTTTTAATTTTGTTTATGTGTTGAATTACATTTATAGATTTACGTATATTGAACCAGCCTTGAGACCCTGGGATAAATCTGATTTGGTCATGGTGTATATTTTTTTTGATGTGTTGTTGGATTCTGTTTGTTAGGATCTTATTGAGTATTTTAGCATATATTCATTAGTGATATTGGTCTATAATTTTCTTTTCTTGTTGGGTCTTTCCCTGGTTTGGGGATCAAGGTGATGTTTGCTTCATAGAATGTGTTGAATAATATTTCTTCTTTTTCTATACTTTGGAAGAGATTTAGTAGTATAAGTACTAGTTATTTAAATATTTGGTAGAATTCTGAGGTAAAGCCATCTTGTCCTGGGCTTTTCTTTTTAGGAAGATTTTGTATAGTTGACGCTATTTCAGAACTTGATATAGGCCTGTTCAATATTTCCACTTTTTTCTGGCTAAGTCTTGGTAGGTGGTGTACTTCCAGGTATTGGTCGATTTCTTTCAGATTTTCCTATTTCTGAGAGTAGAGTTTCTTGTATTCATTAAGGATTTTTTGAATTTCTGAGGGGTCTGTTGTTATTTCATCATTACCATTTCTGATTGATGAAATTAGAGATGTTACTCTTTTTTTCCTGGTTAGGTTGGCCAAAGGTTTATCTATTTTATTGATCTTTTCAAAAAAACCAACTTTTGGATTTATTGATCTGTTGTATAATTCTTTTGTTTTCAATTTCATTTAATTCTGCTCTGATTTTGGTTGTTTTCTTCTGCTGGGTTTAGGGTTGGAGTGTTCTTTCTTCTCCAATTGCTTGAGATGACCCATTAAGTTATTAACTTCCTCTCTTTCCATTTTCTTGGGAAGGCTTGCAGTGCTATAAATTTCCCTCTTAGGACTGCCTTTGCAGTATCCCAGAGGTTCTGATAATTCGTGTCTTGATTGTTGTTTTGTTCCATAAATTTGGGGATTTCCTTCTTAATCTTGTCTATAACCCATCTATCCTTCAGGATAAGGTTGTTTAGCTTCCATGTTTTTGTATGGGTGTGCAGGTTCCTGTTGTTATTGAGTTCAACTTTTATTACATGATGGTCTGAGAAGATGCAAGGAATAATTTCTATTTTTTAAATTTGCTGAGGTTAGATTTGTGGCCTAGGATGTGGTCGTTTTTGGAGTATGTTCTGTGGGCTAATGAGAAGAATGTGTATTCAGTTTTGTTGGGATGAAATGTTCTGTAGATGTCTGTTATGTCCAGATTGTGAATGGTTAAGTTTAAATCTAAAATTTCTTTGCTTACCTTCTTTTTGGAGGATCAATCCAGCACTGCTAAAGGGGTGTTAAAATCTCCAACTACTATGGAACTGGAGGAAATTGAGTTGCTCATGTCTGTTAGAGTTTCTCTTATAAATTGAGGTGCATTCTGGTTGGGTTCATAAATATTAATAATTGAAATCTCATCATATTGAGTATTACCTTTAACAAATATGAAGTGTCCATTCTTATTCTTCCTTATTTTGGTTGGTTTAAAGCCTATTGCTCTGTGAATAGGATTGTAACACCTCCTTTTTTTTCTTTCCATTTGCCTGGAATATAGATGATCATCCCTTCACCTTGAGTCTATAATTGTCTTTTAATATAAGATGCGATTCTTGTATGTAGCAGATACGTGGCTTGAGTTTTTGTATCCAGTCAGCCAACCTTTGCCTCTTTAGAGGACAATTTAAACCATTCACATTAATTGAGAATATCAATAAGCCTTTCAAGAGTCCGGTGGACATTTTTAATCCTTTTGTGACTGTGGAAGTTGGAATTTGATCAAAATTTTTAGGGTGAGTGGGTTTCCTTTTGTGGTGGAGGGTTACGCTGGTCTTTATAAAGCATAGGTCTGAGAATATCCTGGAGAGCTGGTTTACTTATGGCAAATTTCTTCAACATGTGAATGTCGTTGAAGTATTTAATTTCTCCGTCATAAATTAAAGTCAGTTTAGCTGGGTACAGGATCCTGTGTTGAAAGTTATTTTGTTTTTAGAGATTACAAGTTGATAACCATCCTTTTCTAGCTTGAAAGTTTTTCAGCAGTGAAATCTGTCAGTTATTCTAATATTGTTCCCCTTGTAGGTGATGGTTTTTTTTTTCGTCTGGCTGCTTTCAGAATTTTCTCCTTCATATTAACTTTAGTGAAATTGATTATGATGTGTCTGGGATATGTCTTATTTGGGTTAATTCGTGCTGGAGTTCTGAAACTGTCTGCTATCTGAATTTCAGAATCTCTTGGCATGTCTGGAAAGTTCTCCTTCATAATCTCATGGAGAAGAGACTCTGTGTCTTGTGAAGCCACTTCATCACTTTCGGGGATCCCTATAAAACGAATATTGGTTTTCTTCGAATTATCCCAGAGCTCTCTGAGAGAGATATCTGTTTTTGCCCTCCATTTCTCTTCCTCTTTGAGAGTTTGGGAGCGTTGGAAAGCTTTGTCATCAAATTCGGAAATCCTTTATTCTGCTTGCTCCATTCTGTTACTGAGGGATTCTATGTGTTTTTCAGATCCTTGAGGGATGCAACCTCTTGTTACAATGTGTCAAAATCTTTGGTCATTTGGTCTTTGAAGTTGTTGAATTCTTGAGATATCTTTTGGGTTACTACTTGGAATTCTAATTCAATCTTATTTACTATTCAGATTCTGAATTCGATTTCTGACACCTCAGCTATTTGTTTGGGCTTGGGATCTTGTGCTTTGTCTGCCCCATTGATCCTTGGGTGAGTTGATCTACTCTAATTATTCATATTGCCAGAATTTTTCTGTTGATTTTGCCTCATGTTTTTTTTTCACCGTTGCCTCTAGCCATCCTCAGAGTTGGGGAGGTATCTCTCCAAGATTAGACCCCAGTGGGATCATCTATTGCTGGATCTTTGTAGGGAGTGACACTATGTAGTTCCTCTGGGGCTGGCCCAGCCAGGGAGTTCTCACTGTGGAAGCAGCTCTGCCATGTGACACACCCAGATCCAGCAACAGGGCGGGGGTGGTTCACATGGTTCTGGGAGTGCCTAGCGCCCATTGACTTTGGCACAGGGAGCCCAAGTCTGTAGCAGTCTCTGGCCAGGAGAAGGGCTCCGTGCAGAGGCAGGGAGGGCTCCAGAGGGCACCTGGCTACCAGCGTGCCTGGCCAGACGAGCAGTCTGGTGTGGAGGCAGGGAGAGTATAGGAGGGAGGAAGCCGGGTTTCACAGCTCCTGCAGTTCCTGGTCAGGGCGTGTGGAGGCCTGGTGGGTGCAGGTCACGGATTGGGGGTTGCAGTGCAGCTCTTACCAAGGTCCGGGCTGGCACCGATTGCAGTTTTGGTGCAGCTCTTACGGAGGTCTGGGCAATATCTCAAGATTTTATACTGATCACTCCTGTTGAGCAAGGGATCGTGGACTGAAATTGTATGAAAGCAAGAAATGGCTACAAGTTCCTGATGGCAAGTAGCAATATTTTTTATTTCCAGCCAGCTTAAATAGACCATGTTACATTTTTTTAATACGCTCATGAATTGACAGGCATGTGTTGATCCTATATCTTAGCCATTAGGAATTGTGCTGCTATAAAAGTTCAAGTGCAGGTCTGTTTTTGATAAAATTACTTCTTTTCCTTTGGATAAATACCCGGTAGTGGAAATTTTGGATCATATGACAGATCTCTTTTTGGAGTTTTGAGGAATTTTCATATGGTTTTCAATAGAGGTTGTGATAATTTGAGGTCCCACCAACACTACATAAGAATTCCTTGCTCTCTGTGTTGATGCCAGGCATTTATTAAAAATCCACTCTAGGCTCGGTGCCCATAGTACAGTGGTTATGGTCCCAGCCACATACACCAAAGTTGGCGGATTTGAACTCAGTCCAGGCCATCTATCCATCAATGACAACTCCAACAAAAAAGTAGCTGAGTTCTGTGGTGGGCACCTATAGTCCCAGCTACTTGGGAGGCTGAGGCAAGAGAGTCACTTGAGCTCAAGGGTTTGAGGTTGCTGTAAGCTGTGGTGCCATGGCACTCTTCCAAGGGTGGCATAGTGAAACTGTCTATAAAATAAAATAAAATAAAATAGCCACTCTAACTAGGGTAAGGTGATGTCTCAGTGTGGCTTTAATTTGCATTTCCCTACTGATTAGGGACATTGAACATTTTTTCATGTGTTGGCTGGCCATTTGTCTCTCTCTTTTTGTAAAGCCCACTTTTTAATGGGGTTATTTGTATTTTTCCTTTCTGATTTTCTTATGTTCTTTGTAGATTCTGATTATTAGTTCTTTATTAAGCAAATATTTTCTTTCATTCTGTAGCATATCTATTTGCTTTGTTGATTATTTCCTTAGCTGTGCAGAAGCCTTTTCATTTTATCAAGTCCCATTTATTATTTGTTATTGTTGCTGTGATTGCCACTGGGATCTTCTTCATAAAGTTTTTTCCTGAGGTGATATGAAGAAGAGTTTTTCTAAAAATTTTCTTCTAGATTTTTTATGGTTTCGGGCCTCATACATAAGTCTTTTTTCCATCTTGAATTAATTTTTTTGAGTGGTGAGGGATATGGGTACTGTTACATTCTTCTGCATGTGGCTATGGAATTTTCCCAGTACCATTTATTGAATTGTGATTCTTTCCCCAGTGTATATTATTATTTGCTTTTCACAGAGAAGTTGCTTGAATGTGCGTGGTTTTGTATCTAGGTTCTGTATTCTGTTCCATTGATCTATGTCTCTTACTTTTGTGCCAACATCATGTTGATTTGGCTATTATAGGCTTATACTATGGTTTGATGTCTGGTAATGTGATGCCACCAGGATTGTTTTATTTTGCTTTAAATTTCATTGGCTATTTGAACTCTTTTCTAGTTCCAAAATGAATTTAGATTTATTTTTTCTAGATCTGTGAAATATGATGCTGATATTTTGATGGGGAGTTAACTGAATCCATAAATCCCTTTGGATGGTATGGACATTTTAATAAAGATCATTCTACCAATCCATGAGCATGAAATACTTTTTTCATTTGTTTGAGGTGTCTGCAGTTTGTTTCCTCAGAGTTTCTTAGTTGTCTTTGTAGAGATCCTTAACCTCCTTGGTTAATTATATTTCTAGGTCTTTTATTTTCTTTTTAGTTATTTTGAATAGTACTGAGTCTTTTATTTTACTCGTAGCTTGACTGTTGTTTGTGTATTGGAATGCTGCTGATTTGTGTACAATAATTTGTAATCTGAGACTTTGCTGAATTTATTTATCAGTTCTAGGAGTCTCTTGTTTTAGGTCAATGTATATTTAAGATTGCTATGTCTTCTTATTGAATTGTACCCTTTACCATTACATAACAATTATCTTTTGTCTTTCTTTTGTCTTTCTTTATCTTTTTTTCTTTCATTGAAAAAATGTTCAATGCCCCTAATCAGTAGGGAAATGCAGATTAAAGCCACACTGAGACATTACATAACAATTTATCTTTTGTCTTTCTTTTGTCAATTTAAAGTCAATTTTATTTGATATGGGAATGGCTACCTACCCCTGCTTTCTTTTGATTTCCATTTGCATGGAATATATGTTTTTCCATTCCGTCATCTTAAGCCTGTATAAATCCTTGTGGGTTAGATGTATTTTCTAGACATAGCATTACTTGAGTTATATTTATTCATCCATTCATCCAGCCTATGTCTCTTGAGTGTGGCATTCAGACCATTCACATTAATTGATAGGATTGACATGTGGGATGCTGTTTTCTTCATCCTGTTGGACGACATTACTTTGTTCTACCATAAACATTGTTTTATATGAGCTCTTAGCTTTAGCCTTTGGCTGTTTTTACAGTGGTGGGTGTCTATCGTGCTGATCTGTGCATAATTCAGTTCTGAGTCTTTCCTATGGAGTATGTGTGATCTTGAGAAATTCTCTCAGTATTTGCTTATCTGGAAAAGTCTTTATTTCTTCTTCATATATAAAACGTAGTCTTGCAAGGTACAAAATTCTAGGCTGGCAGTTGTTCTGCTTAATAGAGCTTGAAGATGGGGACTGATCTCTTCTGTCTTGTAAGGCCTCAGCTGAGAAGTCTGAAACAATCCCAGTGAGTTTTCCTTTGTAACTTACATGGTGGTTTTCCCTGTGTGTCTGAACAAGTACCTCCTTTGCAACTATGTTTTACATAGTCTCATTATTTTGTGCAGCCTTTATTCCTCCATCTTAGTTTTCTGATCTTTATTTTTGACTGACTGTTTTAACTTCAAAGGAAGAATCTTCTGCCTGGTTTGGCCTATTTTTAAAACTTTCCAATGTATTTATTTCCTTAAATGAAATTTTCATTTCCAGAAGTTCTATTTTTTTTTCTTTAATATGCCAATATCTTTATTGAGTTTTTCATTCCTTTCATAAATTGTTTTTCTGGTTTAAGTTGATTTTCCTTTTTTTTTTTTTTCTTGGATACCATTGAGCTTTCTTGCATTCCATATTTGAATTCTTTATTTGTCATTTCAATATTTTCATTTTGGTTGGTACTCATTGCTAGAGAGCTGATGTTCCCTTTCAGGGATATCCTTTCACTTTGATTTTTCAGACTTCTGGAGTTCTTATGCTGATTGCTTCTAGTCTGGAGAAGCTCTCACTTCTTATTTTTTAATTTTCTTTTGCTTAAGTGGAGCTTCTTCTCCCTTGACACTTGATAGGGTGTGTCTGTAACATATGTTAAGTAAAAACCTTTGGCTTTGCTTGTCAGTGCTTTGATGGCAGTCTATGTTCTGGATGGATGCCTTGGTTGTAGATTTCTTCAGTATGGTAGTTTCCTCAGTTGCTGGTTGTTTATAGGCTGTAACAGTGGTGAGCTATTCTGATGTCAAATCTGACAATTTGATATTGACAAGAAGGATGCTTTCAAGACAACACAGGAGCCCCAAAGCCAAATGTTGTATTTGTGATGGAGTGGGAAAAGTCCCATGTCTTGTGCATATGTGTTGTCTCTCTAAATCAGAATATCTCTAGACCTGCACCAAGTATGGCAGTTATCATAACTGTAAAATAATATATGTTAATAACTGCAATTGTGAAATAATGACATTAATTAGCAAATAGAATGCTTGTATGCCGTAGAATAGATAAACATCATTGATAAAGACATTTAAGTGTCACATAACTTTTCATACAATTCCTAAGAAGTGCATAACATGGTTTCCTTCACTCTGTCACCGTGAGTCAGGTGCCTTGGGATCATAGCTCACTGCAATCTCAAACTTGAGCTCAAGCGATCTTTTTGCCTCAGTATTTCATTTTTAGTAGAGATAGGTCTTGCTTTTCCTCAGGCTGGTCTTGAACTCATAAGCTAAAGCTATCTTCCTGCCTCAGCCTCTTTCCTTGATATCCTTGCCTACATTTTCTAATTATGAGATAACATCAGACACACCTCTGTAAAGAGCATCCTATACAATAACTGGCCAGTACTCCTCAAAACTTCAAGGCAGTTAAAGACAAGGGAAGACTGAAGAATTAAAACAAAATAGTGATAATATATCTTTGTTGTGACCAGTCTTTTGATTTATAGTATTCAATATTATAGAATTTAGGATTTAATTCATTTTGAAAGATGACTCAAATATCTATAAAGTTGGAACTTTTTATTCTTAAGTGATATATTATTCAACCACAGTAGATTTTTACAGAAGAAAACCTAATTCTATGAGTTATAGGAAATATAAAAATTTCTTACCTCCATAAAAGATGTATGGTTTTAGTAACCATTTGAAATTTTGTGTTGAGGAAATGAATTATATATATAATTTATAGAAGAGAAAATTATTTAAATTACCTTCAATGAAATTAAATTATTTCAAAACATAGTAGGAGACAAAGATTATACAGATCGATATCAAAGAATATCATGATTAAGTTACATTACTGTAAGCAAATAATGTTTGCTAATAGATTCAGATAATGGTAATACAGTAGTACAAGAATATGTTAAAATAATTTTATTTTTATTTATAAGACTAAAATAAAGGCTTCAAATAGTAATAATTCAGTATATGGTACAAATTTATATTTTAATTATTTTGAATAGATAAATGATTCAAAAAGTCCAGTGCTGTGTTTTCTAAATAAATATTAAAAACAGGGGGAAACAAATTTTCTCTCATATTTTTACAGAATCATTTTTTCAGAATTGACATTTTATAAGTATCTTCATGAGAGGTGGTTATTTCATAAGAAATCCTTCATTAACTTAGTGGTCAAGTATGTTATATTTATCAAAGGAATCAAACAGTGGATCTGTGTATTGCTATAGTGCTTTTTTATGAAGTGAAAATTATGTTAGAAGACAACTATTACATTTTCCTATTGTTTTCTAAGTATTTGGTAGCTTTTAAAATAAGAGAAACAGTATACATGATTTTCCTATTTTTCCTTAGCTTTCAAAGTTCTATTACACCTGTATTCAAGTACAAAGTGTTTGTAATGTTATAGAAAGGTGGTCTTGTTCACCTTTCTGTCATAAACATTTAAATTTAATTGAATTTAGGATTTCTCAAATAATTGTCTCACTGGAGATTGCTTAATAGTTTTGCAAAATCTGCAACTATAGGTAAGAAATGCATTGTAAGCCAAAATACAGTGTAATTAATTTGTGTGTGTGTGTGTAGTGTATAAAAAATGGTTCTGTTACTTCATATGATTACCAAATTTGTGTTCCAAGGTACAATTAATGTTTTGGATGGATGTTAATTCTTTTGATGATAAATAAAATTACATTCTCAAGGAAGATTGGAGATGCTATGATAAATATTATGATTCATTATTACTGACTTGTTTTTACCTTTTTATTTGAACTAACTTCAGACTTAAAGAAAAGTTGCAAAAAAATAGAAGAGAACAGAATTCCCATACACAGGACACGTCCCATATAATTGTCTCCTAATCTTTACACCTTTCATAATCGTTGGTGCGGTTATCAAAATGAAAACTTACCATTGGTACAGTACTATTGACTTAATTCTTAACCTTATTTTTCATTGATTTTTTTTCTATTAATGCCTATTTTCTGTTCCAGTACTCTATCCAAGGTCCCTCATTGCCTTTACTTGTTGTATTTCATAACCTCCTCCAATTTGGGGGCAGTTCCTGTGGACAAAATTAGAATCCATATAAACTAATGATTTTTAATGGATATATACACAGACTGATGCAGAATTATAGATGTGTTTCTGTGTGTGTCTGCTAGTATACAGACATAATTCCTGGCTGTGTCTCTCAGACAGAATAGAAGCAATGGGCACACTTGTCCTAATCTGTTTTGTGTTATTACTTCAAAATATCTGAGACTGTGTAAAGAACGAAGATTTATTTTCTTACAGTTCTGTAGGCTAGAAAGTTCAATATAGAGGGGGCATGTCTTGTGAAGACCTTCTTGTTGTATAATTCCATGGCAAAAGGCAGAAAAGCAGGGGATTCTGTGTGAGAGGGAGCGAAGTAGGAGCCTAAACTTGTGTTTATAACAAACTAATTCTTGTGATGCCTAACAGAGTCCTGCAATAGCGATGTTCACCCATTCGTGAGGTACAGACCTCATGAACTAATCATGTCTTCTCACCGCCCTCCTCCCAGCTCTGTTGCGTTGGGGATTGTTTCTAACACATGAAATTTAGAGAACACATTCAAACCACTGCAATACTTCGGGCTCTATCTTCTTTACTAAACATCATTCTCCTTGGTAAAAGTAACTAGAGTTCCTGAGAATATTGATGATCCCAGGGCAAAGACCGGGAAAATATGAGATGAGTCTGGAAAATATTGTGGTGCTAGAAAGTAGAGAATTGTTCAGAATATTACGGGGGATTGTTAGTATGACACAAGAATCAACATGACAGAGTCCTTCATGGGCTGTGATGAAACAATCTGAGCAACAAGATAAGTCGCTGATAACATGGTAACCGTAGAAATTAACTCATAAAACAAAAATCCAGTTATACAAATTAATATAATAACAATGGAATAAATGAATAGGTAGGGATGAAGGGATAGCTTTTCCTTACTGAAGAATTATGATTAATAAACCATACATTAATCTACATTAATAAATATAGAAAGAGTAAAATACTGTCACCATTAGACAAACACCACAGTAATAATTGTGATCCCTTAGTGGGTGACAGTATTAGTAAAAATTTGAGGAGAACCAGGAAAATGGTGTGGTTTTGACACGTCTTTCAAAGATATTTAATAACTGTGAAGGGAAAATTTGCAACATTATAGTGGAGAAACTTGAAAGACACCACTTTAATCAAGGGATCAAGATAAACATCATTGATAAAGACATTTAAGTGTCACATAACTTTTCATACAATTCCTAAGAAGTGCATTAACATGGTTTCCTTCACTCTTTCACCGTGAGTCAAGTGCCTTGGGATCATAGCTCACTGCAATCTCAAACTTGAGCTCAAGCGATCCTCTTGCCTCAGTATTTCATTTTTAGTAGAGCTAGGTCTTGTTTTTCCTCAGGCTGGTCTTGAACTCATGAGCTAAAGCTATCTTCCTGCCTCAGCCTCTTTCCTTGATATCCTTGCCTACATTTTCTAATCATGGGATAACATCAGACACACCTCTGTAAAGAGCATCCTATACAATAACTGGCCAGTACTCCTCAAAATTTCAAGGCAGTTAAAGACAAGGGAAGACTGAAGAACTAAAACAAAATTACTTTAAAACATTTTAGTCAGCTTAACTTGAGAGTATTTTAAATATTTTGAAATAGTATTTAGAAAAATACATATTGAGACAAAGCAAAGAGCAAGGCAAACGCAGGCAAGGCAATGTTTTGTTATACCCCACGGCCTTTCACCCACGTTTCAAGCTGAATTCCAAGTGTCTGACTACACCAGGCAATGCCTTTAGTGTTTCTCTGAACATTAGGACAATGACCTCATATGAAAGTTAGGCACAAGATCTTCCTTATCTATTATTCCCTGACATCTACGGAGTCTTCGATTTTAAACACTCTGACAAGAGAAAAGAAAAATTCAGCTAAGAAAGTCTCAAGGTAAGGAAGATAGGAAAGAAATTGAGACAGGAAAAAAGGACTTTTTCTTCCCTTTAATCCTGAGCTCCTAACAGAGGCCCCAGGGAATCAGCTGTCATGTGGGAGGAGGAGAAAGTTTCTTAAAAGTAATAAGGATTATAATTACCACACTGACTGTAAGAAAGAAAAAGGAAAAAAAAAAAAAAAAAAAAAAAAGAAAGAAAAGAAAAACCACAGGGTGGGGGAGCATGCTCAAATGAGCTATCTTTAGCTCCCTGGGAAGTTTCACACTCAAAAACTGTGACAGAGGACTATATTTTATAATCTGGCATATCTAGTTCAGTCACCCTCCTCCTATATGTGGATAAAATAGAGCCAATGAAGATGAGAGGCATTTTGATTTCTCTTTAGATGCACACACACACACTTGAAAGTCTTAATGTATTCAATTGCTGTAAATCGTCACATGGGGTATACAACTTGAACTTGAATCAATATAACTTTATTAAATCTGAGCCTCTATTTCTATGAATGATGTGTTCTTTTCAAAGATTTCAGTCAGATTTCAAAGTATTGACAGGCTTCTTTTCCAACCCCACAGCTCTTTCCCACCCTCGTGCCTGCACTGCTAGCAACCTTGTGGTTGGTGGCAAGGTGGGACAATGTCCTTTATCAATGGGTGCACATATGGAGTATAATTCTCAGGGAGACAGTATAACCATCCTGTATCAGCAGTTGACAACAGCTGATGTCATCTCCTAGCCAGCTTCCTAAGAGCACACATCTGCTCTGCTTAACACTCCAGCGCTTTCTTGTGAATGGCCTCGCTGGGATACACTCCCTCAGTCAACTCTGACAGGCTGTCCAGCTACACCTTTCTAGTGCCCCTTCAGGCTGTCTCAGGTAACTTATGTGTGTGCATATTAGCTTATCAATGAACACATGAGAGACAGCCCTGTCATCGTGTGTGTGTGTGTGTGTGTGTGTGTGTGTGTGTGCGCGCGCGCGTGTGTGCATTTGCATGCGCGTGTGTAAGCATTTGTGTGGCAAGGAATGCTGTAGTGAGTCTAATCTGGCTGCCATGAACAATTCTTTTTTTTTTTTTTCCCGTATGTCATGCCTAAACGTAGGCCACTATTGAGCTAACTGACATCCTGTGAAGGAATGTGGAACTTTCTGCTGCTTGTACTTTCAAACTATATGCAAAGGCCTTTTTCATATCCTTCCCTTTCTTTCCTCCACAGTTTATGGATTTCACTTTATCAAGAACCTACACAATAGTTTCCACTTGCTCTTCTAAACTATTCTGCCATGCACTAGTCTTCTCTAAACTCTTACGCATATTTTTGGGTCGTAATGTTAGTTTGCTAGGACTGCCATTAAAAAAGAAAAAGAAAGAAAGAATGAAAAAATAAAAATAGTGTGATTTAAACAGCAGAAATTTATTTTTCCACATTTCTGGAGGCTAAAAGTCCTAGATCAATTTTTGGATTCCCCTGAGTCCTCTCTCCCTGCCTTACAGATGGTCACATTCTCACTGTGTTCTCACACGGTTTTTGCTCTGTTGTCCCCACATTTTCTATGTCCTTTTGTGCATCCAGATTTCCTCTTTATATCAGAATACCAGTCAGATTAGATGAGAGCTCTTACCAGTGTCATTTTAAGTTAATTACCTCTTTTCAGGTCCTATTTCCAAATATAGCTGCATTCTGAGGTACTGAAGGTTAGGGCTTTAACATTTGAAATGTGGGGGGACACAGTCATCCCCTAACACCTGTGGCTGTGGGAGACAGCCTGGGTTAGTGGAACACATCTACAAATCATTACAGTTTCCAGTACATAAATGTTCTGCTGGTTCTACCCAAGCCTGCTTTTTTTTTTTTTTTTTTAATTGTTGGGGATTCATTGAAGGTACAAAGAACCAGGTTACATTGATTGCAATTGTTAGGTAAAGTCCCTCTTATAATTGTGTCCTGCCCTCCAAAATACATCACACACCATGACCCCCCATCCACTTCCCTCCCTCTGCTCTTCCCTTCTTTGATCATGGAAATTAAGAAAGATGGTGCTGTCTGTATGCATATCCCTACTTGTCTTTTATTCATGTCTCTCATGGTAAACAGAACAAAGCAAAATAAAACATATACACATGACACCAGCAAAACTGCAATTCTAGAGATCCGAATGGAGATAATCACAAGAAAGGAAATAACATGATTTTTAAACTTATTTTTCTTTTCTGTAAGCTGACCAGGGCTGCAAATCTACAGAGAAAAAAGCATTTTAGGTGTATCTCAAATCTATTTGACTACCTGAGAAATGTTTTCCTAAGCACGTCCATTAAAGAATGAACTGGAACAGTATTCTATTAAACACATTTTGAGAAATCTGGATACTGCTCTCGTCTGGCAGTCTGCTGCTGGGAAAGCCTTTAATAGCTCGGCATTCATTATCAAATTAGATCTAAATATTTCTACTTTATTTCTTTAAGCCTCTCTATGCTCTAGTACTAATTTATTTTTATAACCTTATCTCCCGTGATTCTCTTATATATAGAGTGCTCTCCAAATTACATTATCTTAAATATACTCTGTGGTTGCTGCCTTCTGCATCTTTGTTTTTCCCAAAGCTGTTTCCTCTGCCTTGAATTCACTTCTTCTGCCTTCCTAGAAGATTATGTTAAATCAAAATGCTATCTCTTCATGAATATTTTTAACTCCCCAATTCAATATGACTCCTCCCTTTTATGAACTCATATAGAATTGGTCCTTTTATGTATTTTTTTTTTTTTTTTTTTTTTTTTTTTACTTTACTAAGCTATAATTTCATTCAAGGTAAAGAACATGTCTTATTCATCTTTTATACTGTCTTTACCAGTGGTTCTCAACCTTCTTAATGCCACAACCCTTTAGTATAGTTCCTCATGTTGTGGTGACCCCCCAACCATAAAATTATTTTTGTTGCTATTTCATAACTGTAACTTTGCTACTGTTATGAATCATAAGGTAAATATCTGATATGCAGGATGTATTTAGACAACCCCTGTGAAAGGGTCATTCAACCCTCAAAAGGGTCATGACCCACAGGTTGAGAACCACTGGTCTATACCATTTTCACCATATAGATTCTCAGTAAACATTAGTTAAATAAGTAAATGATGTCCTAAAGATGATTTATTGAGCCCACAGTTGTGACTGAAAGTATTTTATAAACCATATTTAATAATCTTCTTTCCCGCGTGAGACTCCATTGAAATGATGACAATTAAAAATAATACAAGTTTTCATCAATGTAAAAGAAGTGGAAAAAGTGAAAGATTCCAGTAATTTTCTTGGAGGTAGAAAGTGAATGAAGGAATGTTTTCTGGTGAAACTTTCAGCCCAGAATTTCCTTAGGGAGTGATGTACCAGGATCAAATGCTAGCCCCCTAGTGAGGCTTTTGGGTGCAAGATTCTTAGAAAAAGAGGGTAAAAGATCAATTAAGTTTGGAAGAATTTTCATTTATCAGAGAACCATTTCCCTGCAATTAAGTCCAGTCAGACATTTGCCACTGGGAATAATAAGATTTTTTTTTCTAAAATAATTTATAGAAAAAGTTAGCAGATAATTTGGAGAGTGTTCTTGCCTAGATCTGGCATTTGGGAGGCCTCAGACTGAATACGCTGATCCTTTCCTGCTCACAGTGAGGTGAAATCTGCCATTTAATAAATTATATTCAGATGAGTGCAGTGGTTCACACCTGTAATACCAGCACTTTGGGAGGCTGAGGAGGGGAATTGCTTGAGCTCAGAAGTTCGAAACTTGCCTGAGTGAGAGTAAGACTCTCCACTCCTGAAAAAATGGAAAAACCCAGCCAGGTGCATGGGCAAGCACCTGTAAACCCAGTAACTTCTGGAGGCTGAGGCAGCAGGATGCCCACAGACCCGAGTCTGTGGTTGCAATGAGCTATGATGCCATTGCACTCTGCTCAGGGCATAGGGTGGGACTCTGTCTCAACAACAACAAAAAAATAGATAAACAAAGGAAGCCATTTAATATCCCTATATCTCATACTCAGAAATACATAGTATGGCTTTCGTTGTTTGCTGAAAATTAACATGTGGGATGAAAGTGATACCAGAATTTTGTCTTCAGTAAGTTCATGGTATCGGTGATACAAAGAATGAATCCACGGACCACAGATCAATGGCAAGACAAGGTTTATCTTACAGAAAAGAATACAAAAACACTAAAGCTCCTGGCAGAGACAAAAAAAAAAAACCCAAGTCTGGGGAAAAAACTCTCTCTCCTTGGGCTCTTCCTTCAAGGGTATATATAGTTGCATGGGTTCCTTGTAGTTACATGAGGCCAGGACTTGGTAGCAAATGAATGGATACAGTCCTTTCCACCAGAGCAAGGGAAATGAATGTATTAATGAATGGACACAGTCCAACTTACATGAAATTGACCTAGGCATAGGGTTCCCTGTTCAGCTGTAAGTGCAAGGGGAGGGAGACACTGAGACACTGGTGTCTCCCCAGCAGTTGTCTGGGCCCTCTGGCTACTGGAGCCTCCTGCTGGGGCACGCCTGCCACCCTCCTGCCCACTGGTTCCTCTGTCAGCTGCCACTGCACCAATACCTCCAGGGCTGAGGTGGCAAGTCCACCCCTCAGCTCCACAGAGATGGCTGAGGAGCCACCTGTCCTGTATAAAAAGGAAAGGACTATATCCAGGAAAGGAGTGCAGTCACCTCTGTATTGGAATTGCTTTGGGTCTATAGGGAGGGTTGGGTGTTGTTGATACTTGTAAAATTTTTTTTTTTTTTTTTTTTTTGGCAAGTCAAAACTATAACATTTAAAAGGGAAGTCAAACATATAATTTAGATACAAGGAGAGTTTCAGGAAATAAGAATTAAAATACGTTAAATAGAGATTCACATGTATATTCAAAATGTAGAGAAGTACAAGTAATAATTCAGGATATTGAAGGATTTGTAAAAGGATGATGATGGTTGTTTAAAGGAATTAAATGTTACAGATTTTTTGTTTGTGGAGTTATAATTTTTGATTTTTCAAAATACTTAATTTAAATTTTCTTTGGTTATTATTCTGGAGGAGCTGATTTTCTCTTCAGTATTGGGAGGGGGGAGGCCATAACAAATACACGAATACAAAATAGTTTAAAATAATGATGATGAATATTCTTACAAGATTAAATAACAGGATCTGTGGTGGAGACGTACATAGGAAAGAAGACCCATTGAAATTCGAAAATGATTGCTAATATTTAAAAATTAATAACTTTGGAAGATAATCTCATGGAAATCTTGAGAACTTCAGATAAAAATTTAGGTAGATGAAATCTGAAAATACACATAAAAAAATTAGAAACAGTGAAGGTTGACCCAGGAGAGATAATATCTGATTTAGGATCAATTCCACAAAGAGAGGATAGAAAAATGGAGGATTCAAAATTATGGGAGAAAGAGGAGAAACAAATTTTTTATTTTTATTTTTTTTTGGCTGTGGCTGGGTATGAATCCACCACCTCCAGCATATGGGGTTGGCGCCCCACTCTTCTGTTGAGCCACAGGTGCTGCCCAAAACGAAAATTTTTAAATTGTCTAGTCTCCTGAGGATGAATCATAATAAATAAAAAAGAACCACTCCTAGCGACGTGTCATTGCCAAATTACAAAACACTAATGGTGAAGGAAGGAGGGAAAATAGGCTCCATATTGCTAAGAGTTCTTAAACTTTAGACAAGACTACCAATTTAGCTTATTTTATGTATAAAGGGATTTATAAAGGAATGTGGACATCTCACAAAGTCATTGAGCGAGCAAGAAAATTAATCTATGTTCCACTACCACACCCAGCAACTAAGCAGAGGAGCTTTGACTTCTAAACCTGCACAGTCATACACTAGCTCTGCTGCTCCCCTGTGACAAAATGGGTCCTCCCTGCTCTGCCTGTTTCCTCATTTAGATTAATTCCAAAATAAACTCCAATTTGTGTCTGGTTGATAGAAGCTAGGTCATTTGCCTGTACCACACACTGCAGAATCATTCATTCCTAAAGGTTATGATTGAAGAGGGGTTAGAATTAGAAAAGTTACACACAGTTAGCAACAAGAGATTGAAATAAATTTAAAACAACACAAAAAATATATGTATCTGTTTCTTCTTACATTTTTGGGAAAAAACGCAATCATGAACCCCAAGAAACCCAAAATTGATGATAAAACAAATTAAAACATGTCATAATGATACCGGAGTTTCGTCTTCAGTAGGTTCTTGGTCTCAGTGATTTCGAAGAATGAATCCACGGCCCCATAGTTCAGTGGTAGGACAGGATTTATTTACAGAAAAGAATACAAACACCAAAGCTCCTGGCAGAGAGAACCCAGGTCCGGGGAACAAGCTCTCTCACTCCTGCTCTGTTTCTTTCTGGGCTTGTTGTTCAGGGGCATATGTAGGGACATGTGGTCCTCTGTAGTTACCTTTAGGAGGACTTGGTAGCAAATGAATGGCTACAATCCCTTTCATTCCCAGGCCTTGGAAACTTATATGAAATTGACCTAGGCATAAAAAATGCTGGGGTTCCCTGTCAGCACAAGTGGGAGAGGAGGGAGACCTAAGGTGCTGGTGTCTCCCCAGCAATTGTCTGGCCCCTCCAGCTACTGGAGCCTCTTACTGGGGCCCCTGCCTATCTTCCAGCCTGCTGGTTCCTCTGCCGGCTGCCCCCGCATCAGCATCGCCAGGGCTAGGGCGGCAGGTTCTCCAGCTCAGCTCAGTTGAGTTGGCTGGGATGCCACCTGTCCTGTATCAATAATACTGAACTGTGTGTGGTCAGTAAAGAGAAACATTTGAATATTCTTTCTGGACTAGCTCAGGGAATTGCAGAAAAGATTGTAGAATTTCATTTGCAATACAGTTCACTCTATTGTAATAACCATAATAATGTAATAACTACTCACAGACTCTCTTCTTAATCTGAATCCATAGACTTATGTATGACTAGTAAACAAAATACAAATATTTATAACTTCAACAATGTAAAAATAACCTGTACAACAAATAAAACTTGTATTCCAAGCTTATGAAACAGAAACTCGAGTGTCTGCGGTTAGGGAAAAAGTTTTAAGTATGTTTAGTTAAAAAGTACGTAGTAAATCTGGCTGTCATCCTGACCACCAATGAGACAAAATTTTTCCAGTAGACAGGTTTCATGTGGCCACTAACATGGTGATTTTTCTTTCCTTTGGAATAGTTTTCTTGAAATTTGCTTTTTAGTGGAGCCTCCCTATTGTCTTTCATCTGACCCGATTCACATATTTACTTTACTAAACTTGCTCTGTAGAAACTAAGGTTGTAGTACACTGCAAAAGAGGAATTAAAAATAGCAATATGATTATATGAGCAGTCCTGGGAGAATCCATTGTGAAATGATTCTTTTCTTTTATATCTCACATTAGGAGATAAATAAATAATACCTACAATGATATAGTAGGAAAATTTGCTACCATTGTTTACAGGTATCTTAAAACTCTTTGAATTAATCTCAGGATTTTGAATCATGTATTTTCTAATTTTTATTTTTAGTGAAATGGTAACCTATGAATGGGATAAAATACTAAAAATTAATAATTAGACTATTGTTATAGCTTAGTCATTTATTTATTTTGTAAATAATAATTATGTGCATACATACTGTGTAACGCACTGTGTTAGGAATTTGGACAATACAAACACAAATATGTTGTGATCACAAATCAGACCAAAAGTCTGATGCACGGCAGCACACAATTTTAACATGGTTTGTATATATATTTGGGATGTTATTATAAATTTTATGTAATAGATTAATTTTATTAATAAAGATAGTTTTTAGTTATGGTAAGATTAGTTTTTATACTTGACAGTAAATTAAAAGACAGTGAGGAAAAGCAGCAAATAACATCCTAGTTATAATTATTTTGAAGAGGACAAAAGAAAAATAAGCAAATGATAACAAGTAAATAGAAGCAATAGCAGCTTTCCAAACTCCTATATCCCTAAGCATTAATATGTATGCAATATAAGTCACCTAGAAAATTCACTGAAATGTTCTGTCTAAAAGTTCTGATCTAGCAATGTATTTTTAAAATGCATAAGAGCATGAAGCACTTGAACAGAAGCTAAGAGTATGGTACACATTAGGCAAGCAGGCTGTGATCTGCGGGGGGAGTACATTTTAGCTATACGGTTTTATTAATGAAGGTAGAACAGTTTAAAATCAGTGAGATTTAACTTACTTGATAATAGAATTCAGCTGAGAATGCAGCTCCATCATTGCAAATGAATTTCCTTTGTCATCTGACAGTTTAAAAAGTGGATGAAAAGGCTTAATAGAATTTTAGGATTTTTAAAAATTTGATGTTAATTAATGGCGATTAAATTAGCCCCTCAAAAAGTTACATTGGAGTTACTAAAAGGGAAATTAATTTTAATGGCAGTGAGATTAAGCTACTTTTCTGCACAATCAACCTTTCAAATTTAACTCTTGAACTTTTTCATCTCTTACTGAAATAGATCTCTTTCAAAATGGTGTTCATTGTTTATGTTCGCTGTCTGTAATGCTGAAAAACTGCATAGCACTTCTCAATTCACTCCACTTTCCACAGCAATTATTCTTATCCTGAGAATGGCAAACAGCTTTCCGGTTCCATCTGGTGGTAGAAAAAAAGATTATCATCCTAAGTACTAACTTTTAAATCTTAGGAATCAGGTTTCTATTTTGATGTCTGATGATGTAGAATGTTGGAGAAGTTCTGCTTTTCAAAAAAAGGAATGCATAAACCTCTTCCTAGTCGACTGAGGCATTTTAATCCTGTGTTTTACTAATTCTTCTGTATAAAGTTCTCAAATACTTTTCTTTTAAATTAAGATAACCATAAGTTGGTTCTATCTGCAGACTAGCAGGAACAGACAAGCTGTTAATTTTGTACCTTCACCTGTTTTAGAATCTTCTGTGCACCTGGATACATCCCCCATCTCATAAATTATAGTCATGTTTCCAGCGATACAGAAGACAATCTGTCAGAATTATCTTTTTGACATATGATGGTTAAACTATAAATTCCTAACATTGATAGTAAGGCAAGATTGAGATATCATCTAAATATTTTAATTTTTATATAAGCTATGAAACAATTGTGAATTAATGTAATTCTTTTTTTTTTTTTTTCTTTTTTCTTTTTTCTTTTTTTGAGACAGAGTCTCACTTTGTTGCCCTCAGTAGAATGCCATGGCGTCACAGCTGACATCACCCTCCAACTCTTTGGGCTTAAGCGATTCTCTTGCCTCAGCCTCCTAAGTAGCTGGGACTACAGACGCCTGCCACAACGCTCGGCTTTTTTTTTTTTGCAATTGTCACTGTTGCTTTTTTAGCTTATCAGGGCTGGATTCCAACCTGCCACCCTCAGTATATGGGGCCAGCGCTCTAGCCAGTGAGCCACAGGACCCGCCCTGAATTAATGTAATTCTTATGTGTCTGCAGAAGAGAATCTTGTGAATTATACAAAGAGCTAACTGTGTCCAAGCTGACAGTATTTCCAGAGTATGGAATTAAATAGAGTATATTAATTTTAATTAGATTTAAACCTTTTGGTCACAGGTTTAATCTTTTAAAATTTACTTTTTCTATATATAATGAGTTAAAACACTCTCTTCTTTAAAATACGTCAATAGAGAAAATGCTATTTAATTCATTTAATTTGTTCATTTTATTCAAGTTTAAGTCACGAATAACATTTTTCCCTGAGCAAAATGTTCTATAATTATATATAAAGCCTTTTATTACACAGCGAAGAATAAATTTTACATCAAAGATATCCGTGACAAGGTGCTCTATATTCCCATTGATGGGAAAGTAACTTAGTTTGATAATAAAAAAAAGTACATAAAGATAACTAGTCAATTTTGGTGAATCTGAAATGGACCATCTATCATTTATTTAACTACATTATTTAGGATTGAACAAATGTTCTATTGAAACTAAATGTAATAATTATAATGCAGAGATATTTAAAACAACAAATAATAATGTAAAAGGTTTGGATTCTTACTGATGATTACATTGCACAACTCTAAAGGCAATGCTTCATAATACCAAGGTTCTTTGGTAACCTTCAGCATGATGGCATTCCTATATACATAAAGAAAATATGAAAGTTAAAAATTAAATTATGCTTCCTAAAATTTGTTAGTATGAATTACACCAAAATACACAGCTTCATAAAAAAATACAAATTTCCAGTAAAATGGATTTTTTTTTTTTTTTAATGTAAAGTACATGGTAGAGCAGGCTAGTTCAGCACATTCGTGCAGTAGGAACTGAGTGTGCATTCTCATAGGACTTCAGCAGACTGTATCTGGAGCAGGAAATTTCAGTTAAATTCTTTAGTTCTCCCTCTGGAAAATTTGATATGGGAAAATTTTTAAAACCAAAAGTAGATAAGTTGCTTTTACTGCACTCAAAGGTATGTATTAAAACAGGTTTCAGCAAAGGGCAGACACAAGTACTTATTAGTAAACAGCACTTGTTCCACTCGGTTGGCTTTACAGGGGATTGGTGTGTGAGTTAGTTTTCTGGCAATAAATAACTTTTTGCCTTGAAGGTGCAATCGTGGATAAATGAGAAATGTGCAATTTGATTTTTCCACAATCCAAAAGTTAACTGGAACAAGTAATATTTCTAACTTGCCAACAATAAACAGAATGGAACATTTATATACATATATATATGGGGTGACAATAAAGTCTGTGTGCAATTTTAAATTGCACAGTATTTTAAATTGTACATGAAATTTACGGTCACCTAATATACATGTGTGTGTGAACTTTATGGTCACCTTATGTACATATGTGTGTGTGTGTGTATATATATATTTTTTTTTTTATTATGTTTTTTTTTTAACCAATACCTACAATACTGAGAGTGACTTTCATATTGTCTGAGGATTGTGATTATAACAAAAACTGAGGACAAAGAAGAGTAAAGTACTTCGTTTTCTCATCTTCTTACCCTTTTGTAGGAAGAGATGATCAGAGAGGGAAACAGACATAAGAGCATTCATAGTGCTTTTGCACCCACTTCCAGCACAATGAGGTGAGGTCAAAAGGAATGGCCTATGAATCACAGCAAGTAGGATGCATGCTCTATGTAGGAACTGGCATCTCATGCCCTCCTTAGGCATCTGCATATGTTGTTTTCTGTGATTATTTGAATGTGAGGAAAAAGAGTCAGGGAAAGTTTAACCTATCTTTCTACAATCCATCTATCCCAGAGGGTAAGGCAGGGGCCCTCAAACTACGGCCTGTGGCGGTGTGATTGTATTTGTTCCCGTTTTGTTTTTTTACTTCAAAATAAGAAATTTGTTCGTAGTTTTTTTTTTTTTTGTTGTTGTTGTTGTTTTGTTTTTTTAAACTATAGTCCGGCCCTTCAATGGTCTGAGGGACAGTGAACTGGCCCCCTTTTTAAAAAGTTTGAGGACCCCTGAAGGCAATCCAAGAAGCTAGAGGCTATATGTTATACCACTAGAAAATACATGCAGGGAGAGTGGAAGAGACTTTGTTGCCTTCTGATGATGATATATAGAGGCCCACCACCCAATACCCACAAAGAATTTTCACATTTCTATAAAATAGCCAGCATTTGGTTACCTTCTTTATGGAGCACATTGATGACCAATTAATGTTAGTCCACAAAACAGTGGTAGCCCAGGGGTTGAATTGCATGAAGCTTCAAATTGGGTGGGCCTGGGTCTAATTCAAATGGAACTTGAATGTGCTTTGAAAGAAATGGGATCTGCCAAAGACATTACTACAAAATAGGAATGAGAGAATGGGAGATCACAGAGCTGAAGGCTGCAAAGTCTTGACATGGACATTGTAATTTAGTTACTTCACTGACTTATATTTTTCCCTCTCCTAAGCAATTATTTTTTTTTTTTTTTTTTTTTTTCTCATTGAGGCATATATTTAGTGTTCAAAATGCAAAGAACAGCAGACACAAGCTTCTTTTTCTTCTAGACTGACCCACTCAAGTTTGTCTAAGGCAGTGGTTCTCAACCTTCCTAATGCCGCGAATCCTTTGTACAATTCCTCATGTTGTGGTGACCCCCAACCATAATATTATTTTCGTTGCTAGGTTGGGGGACGCTACAACATGAGGAACTGTATTATAGGGTCGCGGCATTAGGAAGGTTGAGAACCACTTACCTAAGGCTATTATTGGGTTCATGGACTCTATAGCACTCCCTTTTATTCAGAAGAAATAGAAACCTAAGAGATTCTTTTAAATGGCAAACATACACTCTTATGCTTTACCCCATTTATTTTCTTAATATAATATTATGTCTTATTTTAATGTTTACATTCTTAAATTTTTTTTCCCACTAACATATTTACAAACAGCTTTAGCTGGCAATTATTTTGAAAATAAAGGTGGATATCAACCTGACTAGGAAGGATTTTTACTGTTTAAACATCAGTCAATATTATAGAGTAGCCTCAAAAGTGTATGAAGTTGACAACAGACAATACTATTTTACACGTTGCAGTGCATTTCAAGGTTAACTGTTGGTGAATGCATAAGCCAGTTATTCCCACTAAATATTCATGCAATTGTTGTAAAAGCATGTTAAAACTTCAATAAATGTTTCTTTTCTTCCATTTCAAAAAGCTTTTCCTTCTGTGCTATTTTGCCCCTAATATTGCTCATATTTTTACTGCTGCTATTTTTGCCTAATTGTAACTTGCAATTGGTATAACATTAAATTTATTTTAAGCCCATTAATTACTGTGAAACTCAGTGCCTTTTTTTTTTTTTTTTGCTTAATTTTAATGGCAAATTTATCATAGACAAAGTAATTGGTTAGACCTAAAAAGTTAATTCTGGTGACAGATTAAGGAATTATAAAATTTAGCAGTTGAGGATGAAGAACATTGTTAGAGTATTCTTTGTTCATTTAAGGGAACATTTTTTAAGCCCTTAATCTGCATCAGAATAGATGTCACATCTTCAAGATGTCGGGGTAAATAAGACATAATCTTTTTTCTCATGAAACTGATTTCAGGGAAGCAAGATACTAAGGATTAATTATTAATAATGTAATTTAATATTGTAGTATTAAAAGAGAAGTAGACTACAGCAAAGCTGTGGAAGTAATGATCAAGTCAAGGTTCAAAGAATGAATAGGCCAAGGGAGGTAGAGACAATATTGTGAAAAAAGCCTTAGTATGTGAGAAAGTGTCTTGTTCAGGGGGAATTAGAGACTTCTGATGACTGGTGCACATAAGAGGCAGAAGTAACAGATGGAACCTGAGAGACACTCATAAAATAGGTCAGCAGATTTTTGTAATGATGATAAAAAAAGTTTAGCCTTATAAAATGGAAAGAGGAAAGCTTTGAAGCATTTCAACAGGAGACCGCCTGACATGATTTGAGATTTTTAAATTCACTCTTACTATAGCACCGTAAATGGATTTGTAAGAGCATTCACTGGAGACAAAGAAACAAATTAGACTGTTTTAAGAGTATAACAATTGATGATAGAGATAGGAATAAATAAACTTATGACTTCACAAGACACATGGACTATAGAATTAAAAGACTTTCTTCTGTAAGATATTTGGGTACCTTTTCTCTTCCCTCTCTTCCTCCAGCCCTCCCTCCCTTCCTTTCTTTCTTTCTCCCACATTAAAAAGTAATCTTGAATTAAGTTTAACAGGAAACAAAAAGTAAAATAATAAGAAAAAGAGGACATTAAGATACAACAGTAAATTGAAGATACATGAATTTCTTTAAGTAGATGTACAGGACATAAAATGTCCTACATTAGTAAAAAGGGTAGGAGAAATTGGCTTTTAATTTCCTGGTAACCTGAAGAGAAGAAATAGAACAACTGTAACATTTACACTGAATATTACAGTTACTCAGAACTGAAGTTGCTGAGCAATGTGTAGACTCTGTAGCCAGACTGGGCTGATTCACCCACACTTACAAGAGCATTGAAGCCATTGAGCCACAGTTTCTCTTTCTGTGAGATGGGATAAAATAGCATATCTCTCATAGATGGCCAGAAAAATAAAAATCTCTCACTAAAGAAAAATTTTAGAACAGCCCCTATGTCCTAGAAAATAATGTTGTTTCTAGTCATTGGAAATCCCTCAGAAAACAAGGTAAACAATAGGTAGGGCTCAGCAGTTCCAGTGATTATGTTCTGCTGAAGACTGGCTTTGGGTGGAAGGCTGTGGCAGCAAAAAAAAAAAAAAAAAAAGAAAAAAAGCATGTGGAGGAAGGTATAATATATGATATTGGAAAGATGTCAGTTTCATCTAAATTTATGCATTCAAAGCCATTTCAATAATCATACCAAAAACTTTTTTTTTAAAGTAGATAAACTGATTTTAAGTTCATATAAAAAAATGAGTAAATCAGACTAAAAAGGAAAATTTGTGAAGGAGAATAATAATGAAAACGGATAGCCTTATATATTTTTAAATAGTTTATGATTACAGTAATTGAAATAGCATGATATTAGTGACTGCATAAGGAGGAATAAACAGTCTAGAATATTCTCTTAGAAGTGCATATAATTAAGAATTTGGTGTTTGATAAAGGAATTATTTTAAATATGTGAGTGAAAAGCTGGTTATTCAGTAAATTGAATAACTGGGTAGATATTTAGAAAAAACAAAAATTTGATACATTCATCATAGAAGAGAAAATGAGTACTTTCTGCCTATGTAAAATATTAGTTCTAAAATACCTGTGAATGGGATTTGGGATGGCAGTTCATAGGCTTCCTTGAAACATAGCAAGGTGGCAGTGAAAAATGTATAAACAAAAAGCTTAACTTGTCACTATCAATCATGGTATTTTTTTCTTTGCCTTTATTATTTCTTTTATGTATTCAAAAGTATCAGAATATCATGAATATGCATGTACCTAGCATTCCAGACTAAAAAATTAAACGTTTCAAATGTTTGGAAGTCCCAGATATACTGTGTCTGATGGACTACTCCCTTTATTTTCTGAGACCTAATTAACTATAACATTGAATCTGGAGACACTTATTTTATTTAGCATTTTATATTTAAGATTTCTCCATGATGTTTTGTAAACACTAGAACTTGCATTTTCACTGGTATCTATATGGATATTTCTTTATTTGTTTACCTATCCATGTTTCTTGTTGTTGTAAGTACTTAATTAGATTTTTAAAATATATTTTTTTCTTTTCCAGTGGCAGGTTTGTGTTGAGTCTATTCCCAGAATCTACCCTGGTCCAAACCATAATCATCTAGCTGAACCATCACAATAACCTATAAGAACATATATAATAACCTAAGCTCACACTAATCATCACAATTCACCAGTTGTTGGTCCTTCTTCAATTATTTTAACACATTGACCAGAGGGATTTTTGTAAAATATAGTCTGTTTGCGCCTGTCTTTGAAATCCTCCTTTGTCTGTCAGATCATCCCAAATAAAGATCAGAGCCGCTGTAAAATTTTAAATACTCCTGGATGACCCCTCTTTCTAGCCAGTTACTTCCCCAGTCTCATTTGCTCCTCCTCCCTCAACTCCAGCCAGACTGGCTTCCCTGCTCCTCCTTAGCCCTACCAAGAATTCCTCCATCTTGAAGGACATACTTGTAGCTACTTCTGCCTAGAGTGTCTTCTTCCACATATCTGTGTGGTTACCTATTTTAAGCTTGTCAAGATTTTTACACAAATGTCACCCTCTCAGTGAGATGCTCTTCAATCACACTATTTACATTTTTATTCTGCCCTTTAAAATATTACTTTCCTCTCTGTCTTGTTTTTGTTAGACTTTCCCCACTAGCTACTTCAGGAGAAAATGTTCTCACCCTTTTTGTTAACTGTTATAACCTTCGAATCTAAAACCCTTCCTGGAACTTCACAGTGGGAGCTGGATATACCCATCAGCATTAGATGGACTTTCTAATGTCTAACATTTCTTAAGCAAATAATGTGAACTGAAGAGCAAAACATTTATATAGAGAGGATGCCAAAAAATGTATATACATTTTAAGAAAGGAAAAAAAAAAAAAAGAATACTCAAGTCACGTTTGACATCTCCAATTTAAGAGGTGCTCAAAGGTGACTCGTATTCATCTTTTGTTATCATTATATGTTTAATATTATCATTTTAACACAGTATGTTTCTTTCTTAAAATGTGAATACACATATTTGGCACCCTCTGTATTTACATTTAGCTGGACTTAGCTGTTCTGGGTTACCTATTAGAGTCTTTGAAGAAATCATTATGAAAAGAAATCCTAAAGAAATCAAATCCTGAGGAAACAAAGTTTCCTGAGGCAAAACGTAACAATATAAAATAGCAAAACAACAAGCAAATGACTTGAAGAAACTTATCTGAGCGGTCCTTGTCTCAGGCCATTCATTTCTGGTCCCTTTCAAATTTCCACATTGTGTTTCCATTTCAGCTTTTTGAATTCAATTTATGATTCTCTTTAATAGCTTTTAGTACCGTGGAATGATAATTATTTGTCCCTTTGCTGCCTTTTGGTTCTCAAACAGATCCTGATAAATTATCAGTAACTTCTCTTACATTTCAGCCCTCTGCCTTGGTTTTGTCTTTGCTAAGTACCATCCTGACAAATTATAATGTTCCACACACAAAGATAAATTTATTTCTACCAAAGGGAAAGTTTTCTCCACGGGTTCAATCATTCTTATGAGGTAGTAGATGGACGTAATCATATGCAATCAATAATCAAATGTTAGATTTCTCATTTCCAAAAAGATACTAACATTGTGGAAGAATGTGTAAAGGTTTTAAGGGAATTATTATTTGGTAGGTTTACTAGGAATGTTGAAAGTGGCTCCATTTAGCAACTGGGAACATATACCAGCAAAATAATACTGACAGCTAACATTTACTGAGTGTTTTCTGTAATCTCAACAACTCCTAAGTGATTTATTTGTTTTACCTCAGGCTGACACTATTTTCCACAGAAAAGATAAGAATCACGGAAAAGATAAATAACTTGTAGAAGATTTCAAAGCAGGGTAATAAGACTCCAGGGCTCAGGCATACTTAAGGACTAAGACATAAAGCATACTTTGAAAATATATAAATTTTTTAAACTTACTGACATATTCAAAATGTTTGTAAATATTCCATCTCCATAATCGTCTTTTAGACAACATTTAGAGTTTAAAATGTTTTTTTTAATCCTAAATGATGTAGTTAAGATTTGTCTCTAACTTTCATCCATTCAGAATCCATAGGTTCTGATAAAATAGTTTGATTTGGGTATATTTATCACTTTGTTTTGCAAATGTGTATTTTTCATAGTAGTGGAGTTCATAAGCTCTATTTAGAAAAAGTAAATGAATTCATCATGTAAAATGGAAAATGATACTTGTATATTCATTGTAAATTTTTCATAAATTGAATCTTTAGTACATTTCTAAGGCTACTGAGTTATTAAATGTGCCAAAGTGGAACATTTTAGAACAAAAGAAAATATACTTTTTATATATTTTCTCTTTAAAAATACTTTTGATCAATTTTGGAGACTATCTCAGTCAGTTCAGACTTCAATTACATATTAACATAGATTGGGTGTTTTATAAACAACAGAAATTTATTTCTCACAAGGCCAACATCTGTGTGCCAATACAGTTTAGTCCAAGCGAGGATCCTCTTCTGGATTGCAGACTGCTGACTTCTCATTGTGTTTTCTCTTGGTAGAAAGAAATAGCTAACTTTTTGTACTTTTTTTCCTAAAAGCACTAATTCTAAGCATGAGGTTTTTACCCTCATGACTCCACCTCCAAATGCCATCACATTGGGATTAGGGTTTGAACATATGAATTTGGAGAGGATACAAACATTCAGCGCATTGCAGAAACCCTTACTTTGATCACAAATAAATGTCTTCTTGATTGCTACACAATTGGAAGAAAACCATTGCTTTGATGTGAATAGAAATTAAGAGCATATTTTCTGTGACGTGAAATGATAAATTGAAATAGACAGATTTGCAATTTTAAATACAGAATAAAATAAAATACCTGCAGGAGCCAAGCAGGTGTCATAAGTGAGATAAAGTCAGCTACGTTATGATAACTATAAAATGAATTTTATGTATAGCATGTGCATGACAAGATATACATAAAGAGTGACGAAAAATAAAATGTTATGTCTTATTGACTAATGTTCAGACCAAATGCTTTCCAGCTTCATTAGCTGGATCCTGAAAAAACTTCCACTTTCTAGGAAACTGCCATTTCTCAAGCTTACATGTATAAACATAGTGTTAATTTCCAAATATTTGTAGAGAACTCTTGCATGTAGTATCATCATGTTCTTGTTCAAAGAACCCTGCCACTACTTTTGGAAGTAGGGCTTATCAGTTCTTATAGCTGGGAAACAGTTGTGTGACAACAACTGCTTTTTAATCACATTCATTGTTTTTCTTTTTGTGTGTGTGTATGTGTGTGTGCTTGTGTTGCAGAGAAGGCCAGCAGTCACCAGAACAATGGCAGAAGATGTACGGTCGATGCTCTGGGAATGAAGTCTACCACATTGTTTTGGAAGAAAGTACATTTTTTGCTGAATATGAAGGAAAGAGTTTTACATATGCCTCTTTCCATGCTCACAAAAAGTATGTTCTGTTTCCAAAATGAAATTAAAATATCCATCAATCAATTGAGAATACCATTTAAACAGTTTTTAAAATACAAGCCATATGTTGGTGCTCATGAGTTTCAAGTATTCTAGAATTTTTGACGTGATTTTGCAATATTTGAATTCAGCCCCTAGATGAACTTGACAAGTTTAGATTATTAGGAGTAAATTATAATTTAATAGGACATTTTACTAAATAGTTCTTTCTTAAACTCCCCTTTTAAAACATTAAAGTTCGTTGAGTTCACAAATAAATGAAAATGAATCTTCTTTACAGATCTAAATTTTAAAGTATATTTTAAAACTATAAACAACATAACAATAATTTATAAATCAACATCTGGCAATGGCACTTGATTTAGCCAAAGAAATTAGTTAAAAAATAAATGATGCTACCTTCCAGTTCATTTTTGGAACATTATTTTTTTCATTCCTTTTTTGAGAAAAGAAATTTACATAGGAAATAGAAATGCATTTATATCATGAAAATAAACACATTATCTGCACTGAAACATGTATTACTATAGCATAGTTGTGGGATTTATAATTCACTACTCTATTACACTATCTAATGTGTAATGTTCAGGTGGTCTCTGACTTATAATGCCTTATGATTTTTTTACTCTGCAGTGGTATAAAAACCGTTCAGTAAAAACCATACTTTGATATCCATACAAACATCCTCTTCTTTTAGTACAGTATTCAATAAATTACATTAGCTATGTAATATTTTATTATAAAATAAGCTTTATGTTGGATTATGTTGCCTAGCTGTAGACAGTGGAAGTGTTCTGATTATGTTTAAGGTAGACTAGGCTAATGATGTTTGGTAGGTTAGTTATACTAAATGCATTTTTTACTTTAGATTTTCAACTTATGAAGGGTTTATTGAGATGTAACCCCATGATAGGTAGAGGAGCTCCTGTAGTCTCCTTTAATTTTAAACTATATTTACATCGTAACACATTAGGACACAGTGAAATAAAAATACTTACGTGAATTTGTGTTTGGAAAGTAACCAAAAAGTATATAAGAATTTTGTCATAAGTAGCCTGTTATATTCAAACATTGTTATTTCTACTAATTAAACTGCATACCTATTTAGGACTTTTAAAAAATGTTTTCTAAAATTCCATGTAAATCAGTGTGATAGAAACAGTATTAAAACAAATTCAGGTACTATGGTTCTCTCTTATGTCATCCTGGGTAAGTTTCTTTTCTTTTTCTTTTTTTTTTTTTTTTCCCCTTTCAACCAATATGCTAAAACTTTTTTGACCAATGTAAGAAATACTGTTTATACATTTTGACCAAAGAAAATATTTTGTAAAAGTTTACAAAAAAAGTATACCTTTCCTAAATTACATGCACCTTCATGTTTTCTATTCTCTTCTATTCTTTTTCAGTAAAATATTCATTTGTACTTGCCATAATAAATTAAATTGATTTTACAACACACTAAAAACTTAGTTTATTTTCCTATATAAAAAAAAGGAACTTGAACTTCTAGGATCTCTTCAAACTTTAAAGTGCTATGATTTGGAGTTTTAATTTTTCTCTGCCTTAAAGTAGATTAATAATTTTTATTACATATATAAATGTAAAAAGAAAAAATCAAAATTGCTAAATTATAATTCTTAAACTCTTTTATTTTCTTTTTTAAATTAAGGTTTGGTGTCTGTTTGATTGGTGTTAGGAGGGAGGATAATAAAAACATTTTGCTGAATCCAGGTCCTCGATACATTATGAATTCTACAGACATATGTTTTTATATTAATATTACCAAAGAAGAGAATTCAGCATTTAAGAACCAAGACCAGCAGAGAAAAAGCAACGTGTCAGGGTCGTTTTATCATGGACCATCCAGATTACCTGTTCATAGCATAATTGCAAGCATGGGTAAGTATGAACAAGTTTAAAAATGTTACTAGTTTATTTCTAAAATAATAAATGCACTCTAAGTTTTATTAAAATTTCAAAGTCAAATTTTAAAATGCATATGTGTTATTCAAATTAGGTTTGATTAGGTACATAGAAAAAAATTTCTGAACTGTTAGGTTGCTCAAAAAATAAGACATTGTGAAAATATTACCAATCATTATTTTATTTCTCTTATTACTCTTTAAGCACCTTGCACTTCTATATGTCTCTTTTAAGTTCTCTATTTTCCAATAGAGGCTATGTGAAATATGCTTCACTTGTCTCAAATTCTCTTTCCGTTTTCATCTTCTCTCAACATTGAACTTGGCTTCTATGGCACAAAAGAAAAAAAATAGATCTGGACAAATAAGAATTTCCTAAAAGTATTAACTCATACTTGTCTTCACCATAATATATTCAACTGCCTACTAGTTACTTCTATTTGAGTATTGCAGGAAAACTAATGCAGCATGTTCATATTGAACTAATGTCTCCACTTTCATTCAACAGCATCATTTCCTTTGCTGTTATTATTTTGCTAAAAATTAGATGACACCATTTTCCACCAATTTGTGAAGTCATGGTTGTAACTTTTCCCCAGTTGTCTCTTCTTGTACTTCATAATTCAACTAATTGAATTATGTTAAATCTGTTTAATCTAGTTAGTATATAGTTCCTAAAATCATTCAGCTCTTTCCATGTCCACTACCAATGTAATTATTGCCTGCACCTCCATTGTCCTCTCCCTGAACTGCAGTATCAACACACTTATCTTCTTTCTATGTCTTTAGTCTTACTGTCTCATACTTTATTCTTCACCTTGCAACCAGAATATTTTTAAAACATAATTAGAGTAATGTCAGTTTCCTGAATTAATCATATTATTGATTTCTACTACCCATTTTGGAAAAAGCCTAAATTCTATAGTCTAACATGGCTTTTAAGTAGGATAACCAAAAGTTCTTATTTTGATGAGGGAGTCTCAATTTTCCTAGGATAGTGCCATTGTTTATATAGTTCATATGTAATCTTCCTGATGTAATTATTTGAAAAGCACTCTCTTTCACTCTTAGGAGTATCCTAGTTTAGAAGACAAATTGCAGAATCACTTTAGTTACAGGCTTTTTATTAATGATTCATTCTGAGTTTCTAACCCTATGATTTATCAGTATTCCAATTATTTTCTTAATCTCCAATCACACTAAATTACTTCCAGTCTTCATTAACTTTTTTTTTTTTTTTTTTTTTTTTTTGCAGTTTTTGGCTGGGGCTGTGTTTGAACCTACCACCTCTGGCATATGGGGCTGGCACCCTACCCCTTTGAGCCACAGGCACCGCCCTTCATTAACATTTTTTCACCAATGAGCCTTGATGTGTTAAATTTAATCTGACTGGAACTATTTCCCATGTCTCAACATTACCCAAGTAACTGCTTGTAATCCTTTATATATCACTGTCTCCAAGAACTAGTCCATGGTCGCACATAGGCTTTGCTAGGTAACCCTGTTTGTCATTTATATAACATACCATTTTTATTCTACAGTAATACTACTCGCTTATTTAATATGTTCAACAATTATTTATTGAGCACTTGATATATACCAGGAACTCTCATAAATATTTGTGATTTAGGCTCTGTATCTGTAGCTCAAGTGGCTAGGACACCAGCCACATACACTGGAGTTGGCAGGTTGGAACCCAGCTCGGGCCTGCCAAGACGACAATGACAACTACAGCTACTTGGTAGGCCGAGGCAAGAGAATCACTTAAGCCCAAGAGTTGGAAGTTGCTGTGAGCTGTGATACCACAGCACTTTACCAAGGGCAACAGCTTGAGACTCTGTCTCAAAAAAAAAAAAAAAAAAGTGATTTATAAAGAGTGAAGACACAAAGATTCCTGATTCACAGATCTTACCTTACATTCCATCATGGGGAAGACTGGTAATAAACAACATATGTTTTTTAAAAAGTAAATTATTTAGCATGTTCAAAGGTGACAAGTTATAGGAGAAATATAAAAGGAGAAAAAGGTAATGGATGAGATTATGAATTCTGGGAGAAATAGATTTTTTAAATGAGATAGTTAGTAGGCCTCAGTGAGAAGGAGACCTTTGAACAACTAATTGAAGAAATCAGGAGTTAGTCCTGTGGATGTCTGGAGGAAGAGCACTCCTGGCAGAGACAGCAGCTCACAGAAATGCTTTAAAGTGGGAACCCAAGTGAGTGCCTTAGGAATAGTGCAGAAGTCCCTGTGGCTCAAGCATCATGAGTGCTGGAAGAGCAGGAGAGGAGGAGGTAGAAAGAGGCCAGGTCACGTTGGGCTTCTTAAAACCATGCAAAAATTGAAGCTCTGGTCTGGGTGAAGTGGGAATCACAATGAAAGGCTGCGATAAGGTGAAAATCAATGCAGTAAATTCAGAGAACTGAGAGGTCAGAGTGAGTGAAGATTCAGCAGATTATATTTTGAAAACAAAATACTGAATGAGGCAAGAATCATGTCTTCTAAGATTCATGTGTTGAATCCCTGTGCCTCAGAACGTGAGCTTATTTGGGGATAGGGCTTTTTCAATATAACTAGTATGCTTAGAGAAAAAGAAATTTAGACACAGACATGCGTAAGGGGAAGGTGATACAAAGAGACATAGGGAGACAAAGCTAGACAAAGAAGCATGGAACAGATCCTTCCCTCACAGCCCTCAAAAGAAACATACCCCACCCACACCTTTACCTCCAGAATTATGAGATAATGAATTCCTGTTAAGACACCCAATTTGTAGTATTTTGTTACAGCAGCCCTTGCACTCTAAGAAAGTGGTATTGGAGAAACTGACCAGAATCATTAAGAAATAAGTAGAATGATCCAGGGCTGCTAAACAATCAAAATAATGAAAGATAGTGGCTCATAGAATAGGAATACACGATACAAAGCTGGAAATTTTAGAGGATAAAAGGAAAATGATTTGAAAAAGGCAGTGACACTATTGAGGGTATAGATTCATCTAAAAAACAGCTATTGCAGGAGAAAGACCTCAGGGAGGACCCAGGTGTTATTGGGGAAGGAAAGCTTCAAAGAAGATTTTGTTTCTATAACTGTAACTGCATTTTCAGTTGTGTCTTCCCTACTGAATTCTGACTTTCTCATATCCCAGTGTTCAGCCTGGTGCCACATATTAATGTTGCCAGAAATACTGAGATGTGATGAAAAGATGAATCTATTTATATATGGCTCTTTCAAGAAGTTTGCCTGTGTTAGGCTGAAAAGTGATAAAGAAGTGGTTGGAGGCCGGGCGCGGTGGCTCACGCCTGTAATCATAGCACCCTGGAAGGCCGAGGCAGGTGGATTGCCTGAGCTCAGGAGTTGGAGCCCAGCCTGAGGAAGAGTGAGACTCGTCTCTACTAAAAATAGAAAAATTAGTCCAGCATCCTGTCAGGAGCCTGTAATTCCAGCTACTTGGGAAGCAAGAGGACCTCTTGAGGCCAAGAGTTTGACAGTTTGAGTTTGCTGTGAAGTATGATGACTCCACGGCACTCTACCCTGGTGACAGAGTGAGACTCTATCTCAAAAAGAAAAAGAAGTAGTTGGAGGTGATTGGGGGGGTGGGTGTCATACATGTAGGGGAGAAGGTGTTGAGAGATCACAATCCCTTAGGAAACATGAGGGAGCTTAATTCATAGCACAAGAGTAGAGATTAGTTTTACATATACAGAAATGTAAATAGAAATGAGGGAAGAAATGTTTGATGAAGCTCTCACTTGTTTGAATAGGGAAAAGTTTTTCTATAACTTATCTTTTCTCTCTGAAGCAGATAACAGTCAAGTGCAGAGGGTAAATGTAGTAAATATCAGTTTGCATTCACAGCATTAGGATGCAAATCCTAGCATATGGCTTTCCTTTATTATTTTATAAATTAAAATTATAAACTTTAAATAAATAAAATCCACTCATTTGCTTAACAGTTTAACTTTATCACCTCTGGGAATCTCCCTCCCTCATCAAACATGGATTGGATTATAAATTAATCCTGTGTTTATGATGCTGAAATTAGGAAAGAGAGAATACGTCTACAATGTCTGACAGTAAGCACCCTCATTGCCTTGTTCTGATCTTGAAACTGCTGATTGCTGGTCTTCACATCTTTCTCTTAGGCAGATATGTTTCAAACAGACTCATGTATGTCCCTTCACAGAAGATTTCCCCACTGTTTACAGCAGCGATTCTCAACCTGTGGGTCGTGACCCCTTTGAGGGTCGAACAACCCTTTCACAGGGGTCGCCTAACTACATCCTACATATCAGATATTTATATTATGATTCATAACAGTAGCAAAATTAAAGATATGAAGTAGCAACGAAAATGATTTTATGGTTGGAGGTCACCACAACATGAGGAACTCTACTGAACGGTCACGGCATTAGGAAGGTTGAGAACCACTGGTCTACAGGCTACTATCCTCTTTTCCCAGTACACAGAGCACTGTGTATATGGAGAGGCTCCAGCCTTTCAAAATTAACCTTCAAATTTTTTCCAATTGTGAGGAATACCCGCATATTCTTATCAGTCTTATCTTTACCAGCTCTGACACTCAGAAGCATTCTCCTTGTATCTTTTCCTCTATGAAGACTTGTAATTCCCCTGAAAAGGCTTTTAGACATTAGTTCCTAACCTCTTTTATGATACAAAAAGAAAAATGCTAAAATCCATTAGCCCTTTCCTCCCATAAAAAGTCATGCTGTTACAAGGAAAAAGGTTGGAAGGTTAGAAGTTTGAGGAAAATAAAATTTTAAATAGCATTATACCCTACAGAATGGCATTTTGGTGAAAATGAACTGTATAAATGATATGGACTCATAAGATTATAATATTGTATTTTTACTGTACTTTTCTTGGTTTAGATATGTTTGGATATACAATCACTTACCATTGTGTTACAGTTTCTCACAGTGTTCAGTCCAGTAACATGCTGCATAGGTTTGTAGTCTTGGAGCAACAGACTATACCGTATAGCTGAGGTAGGTAGTGGGTGATACCATTTAGGTCTGTGTAAGTACACTGTGGTGTTTGCACAGTGATGAAATCACCTAACAATGCATTTCTCAGAATGTATCCTCCTTGTTAAGAATACATTACTTCTTACTCCTCTCTAGGTCTTCTCATGACTTTGTGTAATTCTTATTGTCTTTCAGGTCAAAATCAACATGTCATAATTTCACAGTGGCCTTCTTTTCTCAACTAATAAAAAGTCTATTCCCCCATCCTCAAATTCTACCTTTTTTAAATCTTGTCATCCTGGTTTTGTTGTTCTTGCATGCTGTTTATCAATATCTACACTTCAAACATTTACTTATCTACCTGGTTATTTTAAAGATAAAATCCATATGTCTACAGATGTTTTTCTTCTTCCCTACATAGCTCAAGTGCCTAGACTAGTATTTATCATATGTGTCACTCAATAAATATTCATTTAATAAAAGAATAAATACAAAATTCTGATTAAAAAGTCCATAAAAATATAGCTCAATAGAAAAAGGAGGAAAGACATAATGAAGAATTTACAAAATAGAAATGATCAACAATAAAATTTGAATGTTAGAGAACTATAAATTGAAATGCTTTAGTTTTAGTGCCTGTGTACTTCGGGACTTCACAAATCTTACAGTTTGGACGGCACCTGTGGCTTAAAGGGGTAGAGCACCAGCCCCATATGCTGGAGGTGGCAGGTTCAGGCCCAGGTCTGACCAAAAACTGCAAAAAAAAAAAATCATATGATTTGTACCATATAGAAACTCTCTGAAAATAACAATTTTCTGTTATCCAGGAAAATGGCCATATGAAAATAAAATAAGTAGCTTGTGCAACTACAAGCTAAATATATATGTTTGGGGTGTGTGTGTGTGTGTGTGTGTGTGTGTGTGTAATTCCTTCTTAGGTTGATGCATTTTGTTTAACTTTCATCATTAAATGATCAGTATGTCATATAGATGGCAAATGCCTTGACAGAGCTTCATATTTTATTGTTTTAGGTACTGTGGCTATAGACTTGCAAGATACAAGCTGTAGATCAGCAAGTGGCCCTACCCTGTCTCTTCCTACAGAGGGAAACAAAGAAATAAGAAGACCAAGCATCGCTCCTGTTTTAGAGGTTGCAGATACATCATCAATTCAAACATGTGATCTTCTAAGTGACCAATCAGAAGATGAAACTACACCAGATGAAGAAATTTCTTCAAATTTAGAGTATGCTCTTATCCCCTAAGGTGTAAGATTACTGGGTCTTACTATCCTTAAGGGTGCTATTCTTAAGTAGTATTTTTGGATACTTTCTAAATAGGTAACATCCCAATATTCTTACTTTCCTGACATTCCAGAACAAATTACATTTTAGCCTAGAGTAGAGTTTGTTTACATGTCTTATTCCACATGTTAAATTGCCATTTCCCGAGGAAAGTGCAGCAAGCGCTTAAACTTGACTACATAGTTTGAATGTTTGCCATGCCAGTTTCATCTTATACGAGCTATGTATAAATGACTTTGATTAAACAATCTGGCCTATAATTTCTTTATCTGTAAACTGGGTATAATTACTACTTCATAACATTTTATGTTGATTAATTGAGATAATGAACAAAAAATGCTAACTGAACAACATTTTGTACTGAGCAAGTATTCAATTAGTAGTTATTATTCTTACTAGTAATACTGGTAGTGGTGGCATTGGTAACATCATCTCTTAACGTTTCTACCAGTGTCTTTAATAAAAATGCAATTAATATTGAATTGAACTAAGAAGAATTGAAATATCATTGAAACTTGGAAAGATCCACTTTTTAAAATTTCTCATCTTATTTTTTACTCACTTATTATAAGAAACTTTGAGGTACACTTAGAACAAAATTTACTGTCAGGAAATTAATGGTCTGTGAACTCAAATATATTTTGAATCCAAGATGGGAACAGGAAGAGGTTTGGCAACCACTATCTTTCTGGGAAGCAGTGTGTTGTGGTGTGATTTAAATTCTTTCTTTAGACTTCTTAAAAAATTAAGAAGTAGAAATTTTTTTTTCTGGAGAAATGAAGAGATGTTAAAGTAATTATGGCTATTCTCCACTTCTAATTTACAAAAGTTTACCTTTGAATTGTATCTTTATTTTAAATCTCAGCCAAAACTGAGAAATGTCTAGAAAGCACTTTCAACTGAGTATGAAAATTTCATGATTCTGGCAGGTAAATTTATTAAAATCAAGAGCTTTCCTTTTAGATAAAGGAGTATTCCTTTCACTAAATTTTTCCGTATTTCCCAATTCTCACTTATGCTACTTTTAGAAGTTTCATTTTGAAAGTCAGTGAGGCAAAAATGCCCAGGTGGCTATTTTTTAATAGTCAGCAAACAAACTTAATGCCTTTGATAATGTTTTAGGTATAATTTCAAAAAAACTCATTTTTTAACTAATTAGTTCAGTCACTTGCTCTTTGGGTATGCATTTATGACTAACAAATATTGATAGAATGAATCATAATAAACATTTGCTTTAAATGCAATGTTGTAAAAATTAACATTACTATTTGTTAAAAATTATACCCAAATCTATTCAAAGGGTTAGCAAATTATTCTAAAAAGGAAAATTTAATAAGCATACTGTGTTTCTGGTTTCTGTTGCAGCTACTCAACTCTGTTCTTAAAGCACAAAAGCACTCAGACTTAATACATGAATGAAGTAAAGCATGACTGTATTCAAATAAAGCTTTCTTTATTTATAGATACTGAAATTTTAACTTCATATAGTTTTCACTTGATGTGAAATTTTTTTTGATTTTTTTCAACCTTTTAAAAATATAAAAACAACTCTTAGTTTGCAAAACTATGTGGTGGGCCCCATGTGATCCCTGGTCTAAAATTTATTTGTCTCTGTTCCAAAGTATCTCTTTATCAAAATATAATTACAACATAAAGTTACTTTATCAAAAAGGAGGAAGGTGGTTGTAACATGATGTTTCAAATTTGCATGCCTTGTCCAAGGGTAATATTTTATATTATTTTTCAGGTATGCCAAAGGCTACCCACCTTATTCTCCATATATAGGAAGTTCACCCACTTTTTGTCATCTTCTTCATGAAAAAGTGCCATTTTGCTGCTTAAGATTAGACAAAGTAAGTGCATGCTGCTATTCTCTCAAAAAATAAATTGTAGCATTTTGCAAATTACATGTATATAATTTGTACATTTTTACTAAGATATATTTAAAAGGGTATGAATTTATATTTCAAATGCGAATTTAACTACACAAGGTGGTAAATTTTACTTTTTTATCTGCACTAAAGATTATCCGAATGCTTTATCCTTCTACCAGGCATGTTTTTAAAGAGGAAAAGAGTTACTAGAATCTCAACCCTATGAATCCTTAGCATCCAAAGTCTTCCCAATAGAGAATTTGTGCATATTATTGCTTCAAATCTCAATTTGGAATAATTCTTCTACATGGCAAAAAGAAGAGTTAGTCCACAAGTAGACACAAGCTTTGTTTAAGGGTGGTGCATATGGTTTAAGAAGTAGGGCGCCAGTCCCATATACTGGGGTGGCAGGTTCAAGTCCGGCCCCGCCCAAAACTGCAAAAAAATTTCGTTTACGACTGGACCTAAGCCCCAGTGTCTTATCTAGTTTCTCATTTCTTAAAATTTTTGTAATAGTTCTTGGTTTCTGCCTAGATTTTCCAGAGAAGCTGTCCAAAGGAAGAAAATTCCAATAATACCAGAATTTTACCTTTTTCACAATGTAAGCATTAAGCTGACTAGTAGGATTTTTTTCACTTAAATTATAAGAAAACAGATAAATAGAAGAAACTTACACTCGCTCTAGAGATTCAAATGTGCCACTAATTCTAGATTTATTTTATTCTAAACTTCAAATTTAGAGTTAAAATCACAGCTCTTCACTTAAAAGCTATGCAACTTGGCAAATAATTTCATTAATCATTTTCAGTTTCTTCATCTCTAAAATAGAATTTTAATATGACCATCATTAGTGCGCTTAGAAGGATTACATAAACTGGTACATGTTTAACAAAGTAAAAAAAAAAAATTAACTGAATAAATGCTTTATAAATTTTGTTAATATTCTTGCTATTATTTTTTTCAAATGATAAACATTATAAATTTTGGCTTATGCTATCGTTCTTGAGGAAGAAAATTAACAGAAATATTAGAAAATTCCTACCTATATCTGCCTTAATTTGCTTTGTAAATCTCTGCCATTGTTCCTAAATATTTATCAGGGACCTTTGAGATGGATTGGACGATTCCATCTCTCAAAGCTTTGTTATTTTGCAGTGCCCATTTTAACCTCAATTTGTGAAGTATTTAATATTTCTGGAACCTTTTGTAACATTAATAAATCAAAAATTTTAGGACCCTTTACTTGCTTTGATCCACTTCCAAGACTCATTTTTCCTGTGACTAAGTTTTTATTTGTAAAATTTTTCTGTTTTCCTTAAAGAGAATTCCTAAAATAATACATGCTTCAGGTACTACAAAACCTGGATACACTTTGGGTGACATTATGTTTCCTTCATTACAGTATACAGTTAAAGAAGAACAGAACTATTAGGAGATACTAGGAGAATATGAATGATTTAACTCCAGGAACCCAATTCAATTGAAATGCTAAATTTTGAGAGATCAGGATTGGTGGAGACCAACAGAGGATCTTTTAAATGTCAAGGCTATTAACTATCTCTTTACTGTGTTAACAAAACAAAGTTTCTGTATGTTTGCTGATTGACTAGTTGTATGTGGGATTGTTGGTATTTAGGTAGCATTAAGCTGTTAGGTGGTCTACTGGGTACTGAGGGCCTTCTTTGAGATTAACAGATGGGTTTATGCAGCTGCTCCTGCTTTGTAAAGCTTGTGAGTTGGGGTCATGTAGTCCCGTTTATTCTGTACCTTTGTCAACAGGCTGGTGTCTTGGTACAGGTTTATTAACACAGAATTCTCTGTCTTCCTCTTACTTTTTTTGTACTAATAGAGCTACTCCTTAAGGAATGTTGTCTTGCTTTTCTTTTATGTATTTCATAAATATTGATGTTCTTATGATCCAAGCATAGAGCCATCACTGTTCTTCCTTGACATGACTTCTTCTGAGTGACCTTGTTCTTTCATATGGCTTCAGATTCTGACTAAACCAATTAATGATTCTCCCATGAAGATGTGTTGCCCTTGTTCCTTACTATTTCCTTTGCATTCCTTTCTTTCCTCTTCCTTAGACCTTTCTTTTGGATTCATTTTTTATCTCCACTATTATAACTTTTAGAAATTCTGTGAAGGAGATTCTGCTGGTGATAAAATTCTTTCTATTATGCTTTCCTTTGTAATACTGTTCTTATTTTGCCCTTATTCATGAAAGACAGTTTTGTGTGTTGTTCAATTCTGGACTAGGGTTCTTTTTTTTTACTTACTTTCACCAAGCTAAGGACTGTACGTATTGCTTCTGTCTTCCAAGTCACTGTTGAAAATCAGCCATCATTCTAATTGTGGTTTCTTGTACAAGGTCTCTCTGTTCTTTTTATTCTCTGTTCTTGAGATCTTCTTACTGCCTCAGTTGTTCTGTGCTTTCATTATGATGTATATAACTCTGCATTTCTCTGTATTTATTTGAATTAGAATTCATTGAGTTTCCGTTGAACTGAAAGATTTGGGGTTTTCATCACATTTCAAAAATTCTCAGTTAATATTGACTTGAATAGGCTTCTTTCTGATTTTCTCTTATTTATTTTTATTCCCTCATTATCTTCCAAGTATTAATTTCTTCATGCTATATTCTATTCTTTGGGGGTAATTCTTGCAATTCTGTCCTGTTGTTGATTCTGTCAGCTGCATCTTATGTGTGATTTAAATAATCTTTTGAGTTCTAATGCTTAGTTTTATATAAAATATATAGAAATAATATAGATAGTATTTTTAACATCACCTGCTAGATATTCTCTTTACTCATATTGTCGATACTTTCTTTTGTTTCTTTAAATATAATAATAATGCCCATTTTATATTCTAAATCTAATAACAAACTCTGTAGTCATTGCAGGTCTAATTATCTTGTGATGATTGTCTCTGTTTACTCCTGGTGTCTTGTTTCTGCTAGTGTTTTATAATACTTAATTATGGAATAATGGCAAGGAATATTCCAGAGATGATGAATATTCCAGAAAATTAGCTAATCTTAGCCCAAATAAATAAATTAAAAACATCCACAGAGAGACATATAATGGTAAAAGAGCAGAACATCAAAGCAGTTCTCCATGCAAATTATTTAGCTTAAAATAATCTTGGGCTAGTAATACTAACTCCAGCAAATCCGAGACCCCAGGAAGAGCATGATACTTTTAGGCTAGCAATTAGCTTTGTTCTTGTTTTTGTTTTTGTTGTTGTCCTTATTTTACTTTTGAATATTTGCATCATCATTTTTCCAGGTCCATGCATTTTGACAGGATTTTTCTTTTCCTGTTTTGTTTTATTTTCTTTTTTAATTCATCACTTTAGGTATTCCTCCTGCAAACAACATTCCTGAGGCTATCCTATTATAAGATAATATTATACAATTAATTTATTTGAAAGTCAGAGATAGAACATTTTTAAATATAGATACTCAAATGTCAGCAGGAAGTTTTAGTTTACAATAGAACATGCACATACAAATATTGATGACCTTCAGTATCAAGCTACATCACCACAATGCACATGCTTATCCATCCATACTTCTATTTTCTAGTGTAGGTTAGAGAACTAAGCATAGAAAAATGTTAACAATCTTTAATTTTTTTTAGAAAATTAGAATTTACTTGGTTAGATTAATTTTACATTAGTATATATCCTAAGTTTTTTCACCAAATTTTAGTGGAGTATAAAAATGGCATTTCTTTGTATAACTTTTCTTCCCTAGAGTTGCCAGCATAACTACTATGAGGACGCAAAAGCCTATGGATTCAAAAATAAACTAATTATAGTTGCAGCTGAAACAGCTGGAAATGGACTGTATAATTTTATTTGTCCTCTCAGGGCATATTACAGACCAAAGAAAGAACTTAATCCCATAGTACTACTATTGGATAACCCGTAAGTATATTTTAAAATACACAAATGAGATAAACAGTTTTTAATATTATTTTATGTACATCAAAAATAATTAACTTTGATTTGCTGGTAGTATTTTAAATCAGATACATTATGGTACATGATTTGTTGGAGGATATATTTTCTGCTGTGATACATGGAATGTTTAATGTGGTTATTATTTCACAAATAACACTTAAAACATCACTGAACTATTCTGAAAATTTTTTAAAAAACTCTTTTGCAAGTGGTCATATACTCACAATACCACAGGAAACAGGCCACTGAAATAATTACTGCAATTTTCCTTAAATTAATCAACTAGTCTGAAATATATCTGCCAAATCTGGGTAATTTTGTTATCTTTCTAAAGAGCCATTAATTATCAGAGAAGCATTTGCTGATCTATTTTTAGGTTAGAACACGAAGCATTATAAGTTATAATTGTACTACTGTTAAAGTATACATTCCATAACATAACATGAATAATTCTTTACTATGCGCATTTATTTTAAAAATATTAGATTGGTGTACTTTTGCTAAACAAGACTGCTTAAGCATTTTGACATCTTATGCAAATATAAATATAGGTTACTAACTGCAGTGGTCAAAGCCATTTTATTCTAAAATTATAATATTCCTCTCAGTGACTGAAAATTACTAGCAGATGGTCCTTAGATTAATACCATATTTTAGGATCCTCTCATTCCTCTATCCATTTCTACGTAATGCAAATTTCAGGATGAACTTAATGAGGACAAATTGCATTGCCTTACTTCTGCCTTTCAGATTTATCGAGTTACTCAAAATTGGCATATTTCCCCAATATAGTGTAACATTATGGGTTTTTTCTGTGTATGTAGCAATGCCAAAATACTCACTGATGCATCTTACTTAGTGTCATCATCATCCTCAGGATAATAACACTAAAGACTGAGCGTACTTGTAGACTTTTCAGTGGTAGAATTTTTAGATATGATGACTGAATGACTTTTTCCATACCTATTTGGAAAGGTATGTAAAGGTATCGCTAAGGAAAAGTGAGCCATATTTAGGGTAAGTACAGGGGAACAATGGACCCAGTGACAGGAGAAATAAAAGCTTATTAAAATAAATGTTGGGAAAATCAAAGTGTGGCTGTGACATGGCTAGACAATAGAGTTGTTGGAAATCACCTCCCACGGTCTTTTGAACATAGCTTCTCTGGTAGGAAGCCCCACACAACTGGCTGAGCTGCCACACCAGAGATGCTCACCCAGGTGGATTCAAAATGAGGTTTTTTTTTTTTTTTTGCTTATGTTGTGTCTGCTCCCCTAAAAATAGAACTTAAGACAGAAGCATTTACAAACTGATTGCCATAGAGTAACCTCAGCTTGGATCACCCAATTTTAGAGAGAAAGAAGTAAGACTGTACTTAGCATCCCTCTGGGAGGGCTAATGATATGATGGTTCTTTCCACTTCTTTACATTATTTCAAGATAAAATTTATTGTCCTGATGTCTAAACCTCCCTTAAAAAAAACTCTGTTGTTAATATTTGGGAGTGAAATTTTTCCCATGAACAGAGATGGACTCCTCTTTTCAGTTTCCAGTCCTAACAAGTAATCTCATCTTAGAATCACTAATTCCTCCTTTTCACTTGATTATCCTATCTAACCAGTGACAAAAGCTCAGGAGTCCTTTAAATGTAGAGTAACTATAACAAAATCAGTCCCTTTCTGTTTACTTCTGAATAAACAAGTCACCCATATGCCTGACTAATGAATGATTGATTGATTTGTATATTAGGAGTATAACATCAAGTGGTTATACAGTATTAATTCCTGAATTTGATCAATCACAGAATAATTTGAAATCTCTACTTTTTTAATTAGTGAAAATTGGTCAGTATATCTGCATAAATATAAATGTGTCTTTTATCATAGAATATTTTATCTGAATGAAATCATGAAGATCATTCAATAAAAATATTCTTTACCTCTACCCTCTGTTAATAATTACAGTAGCCTTTGAGATTTTACTATGTTATTTATCATACCACTTTCTTGATTTACATTTTATTCCCATCACAAACATAATTGTATTACATCGTGAAATTTTGCATCAGAGAGATTTACCAAGCAGTTTAAAATCTCAATGCTTACAAGCTACAATATAAACATTTAAATAAACTGAAAGCTGTGCAACTTGTATACACCACTGTTTATTATTTTATACATGATGTAAAAGAGCCAAGGAAGATAACTTTTCCAAGATTAATTCTTAGATTAGAACTTTCTGTTTAATTCCTCATTTATTATCTTTCAACTATATGATCTGACATAATTCATAGGCTTTTGATATGTGTAAAAGAAAATACTGGTTCAATCCTTTTAAAAAAAAGGAAATATATTTTAACTTTAGATTGCTTTTACGTTAAAAATTCCCTTTGCCTGCCTAATAGCTTACATTTTGGAATCCATCTTTTCACAGGATATTGTTGTTAGTTAATTTTTGTAGGGTTTGAATTTATTTCAAAGTATTAGATTGAAAATGCATTTTGTAATATCTGTTAGCTTCCTCTGTACTTCTCAGGAGTGGTGTCTAACCTTTTTATTAGTTATTTTCTGTTCCTTCGGTTAAGAATGAGGAAACAAAAACTAAACATCAGTAAATAATGTTCCAGGAAGTTTTATACAGTTTTTTTCTTTGATCTTTTTAAACAATAAGATGCTTGTTACTCTGAAATAACAAGCATTTTGCAATCTATACTTTAATATTACAAAGAAGTATGTTTACTTCCTTAAAATATTTCCATGTTATGAGAATTTGTAGAATGATAATTGTATACACTTCTACAATACTTAATTAATTGTGGGGGGATTTGACTTTATTTTAAATTCACATGAGCATTGCCAAAAATAATATTCAATACATGGCTATTTAAAAAATTTAGTTGAAAGACCAATTAATTCAATATAACAGAAATAAATAATAACAGATGTCATAAGTATGGAATTTTAAAAGGTAATTTAAATTTATAATTTTCGCACATAATATGCCAGAATAAATGTTCACAATGTTTCCAAATAGAAAGCCTTCAAGGTCTCATATGGTAATTAAAAGTCATATTGAAAAACATCTTCCACTTGGTACTGGTTCATTAGAGCTGTGTCAATTCTGATGGCTTTCCATTCTGTTTGTTTTGTTGTGCCATACTGACCTTAAATATTTTGACTACCACTCCAGCCTCAAACTTCATCTAGTCATTTTATAACACTATTTCATATAAGAGATAGAAAAGCAAGTCAAAATCTGAGATCTATTACCCATACCTACAAAAAAATGAAGTGGCAGATCCATGCTTATGCTCCTAATTTTGTTTACACGCTCAAACTTACTAAAGCAATCGTCTTTTCACATATGGTTCCAAGTAAACTTTAATTTAGTTTATTGAAAAGGTAATGATAAAATGCCTCACAGATCAGTGTTCTTATTAAAAATATTCAAACCTTGGAATCATATAAATCTGAGATGAGATCTAAGCTTACCCTCTTGATAAGCTTTTTCCATGTTATTAAGTCCCTTTACGCCTCATTCTTCTGATTTGTAAAATGGTTAAGACATTTATTTGATACTATCTAATATAATGTATATAAAGCACTAGTGCAAAGGATGACTTGTAAAAGGCAGATAAGAAATGTCAGTTTGTCTTCTGCCAATCATGAAAATATCAGTGTCACTATTCAAATCAATGGGTGGATTGATGTGAAAATCCAGTCAAAAATAATAAATTTACTATGTATTTTTAGTAGTTAAAATTGAACTAATTATATTTTTTATAAGAAATAAACTCAAAAGTGATATTTTGAAATGTTAACAAAATAAAGTGCTCACACAGGCATACTACATTCATTTCTTGAACTTGAAATAAAAATTATGGCTATTAGCTAAATGGGAAAGAAATTTTAAAAATTCATACAAATTTACAAATCTTTTAGTTTCTGAGAAATCATTCATTATTTCATATCTGCATGGAATGGAAATTTTTTTATTATGAGGTTTTCTATAAGGATACAAGATTTTGGCTCAAAAGTAGTTATCTTTTTAAATAAAATTACATGGGACTCTAGTCTTCTGTTTACTTAATGTCTGTTACTTTTGTGTTCGTTAATTTTTTATTTCATTACTAGTTTCAGCCTGTGTCATTTTGTTTTGTGTTGGTATGTGCATATTTATTCCACCCTTGATCAATTTTTCTATCATGTTATTCTCCCATTGATTTGAAATACTTCTTCATATTTAAGCAACCCTGATCTTATAAATTTTACATAAGTAACATTTTTTGATGTTTATTTCTTATATGTTAAAATGTTTGTTATTTTCACCACTTTTGCTTACTGTAATTTCTGACATAGGTAGGCCTTCTGTATTTGGCAATCAAATAAAAAAAAATCATACATTTCATCGTATTGCATTTATGGGTTTATATTTTTAATTCAACTCTTTCTATTTCTGGGATATAATATAGGAAAGTATATCTAGTTTTATGTTTTTTATTATTTTTCATTATAATGCTTTTGAATATGAAGGTTATGTTTGCCAATGAACTGCCTGCCAGTGACTAAAAAGATTCCTGTATTGAGAGCTTATAGTATCATTTGTGTTACTCATTTACTAAGCAGGTTGGTGCCATGAACACTGTTGCCAGTGTTAAATTAGCTGGCTCAATACATGTGAAGTACACAATTGATTTATTCTTTACATTTCAAGTTTCCTTTTAATACCATCTTTTCAATAAGAGTAGTGGATGAATCTATTTGTTATACAAAATTAAATTTGGCAAAGAATACACATAATAGAGCTCTTGTCTTAAATATATGCCATCACATTTAAGTATCTACCAGGGTTCAGGGGACTTGCAAAATAACTGAAATCATGTAAAGATGAACCCATCCTACCACAATACAGGTGCAAAAGCAATTTCTAAATATTTGGAAGATTGCTTACCTGTTGTAAGTACGTATTTGGGGTAGAATTGCATATAACTAAAAATTCATGAGTTTCCTAAGGCAAGGAAAATATTTTGATGGCCAGTTAGCTTTTATACTATCTACTAGACATAGCAACAGAATACAGAGGGCTTCTCCTTTTTTGACCCAGCAGAAGCATTGGCATGAAGACATGCTTTGACCCTAAAGACCTCAGAACTTACTATTACCTAGAAGATTTTGAATATCTTATTGAATTGATTGATTTGATACTATTAAATGCTGTTGCAAAACTATTGGATAAGATAGCATAATGAAATTGAAATGATCTGAACCTAGAGAGTGGGATGAGCCAGAATAAACATGAGGTTATATCAGATCCATATCTGGAATATATTCCAGGTATACATTTTTAATTAATAATGAACTATGGACCTAACTCTGCCACATAAATTATCTACACTTAATATATTTTATCTGACTGGAATTATATAAAACATCATAAACAAAGAGAATAAAATAAAAATAATAACCAAAAAGACACAGGCAAAAGGATTTTTCAAATCACCACAAAATCTTACTTTCAGTGCTCCTCCACTTTCATCTCCGTATGTGCTTTTGCAATCAAGAGTCAGGGTGACAGAGTCATGGAGGCTTCTGAATCAGCAGTTAGAATGGGCCTATCAATTTTAAGAAGCAGGACAGTACCAAGAAAGAAAACTAGAAATTTCTATTATTAGGCACTATGAGATATTGACACTGCGAGTGTATATGTTTATAATATTTGTTGAAAATATGTTTCAGGAGCTTAAGAACTATAGGCTGCTATTTACTGTGTAGTATTATTCCTTCTTTGAGTGATTTGTGGTAATGATAAAAAACGATGCTTCAAAACAGTCTTCCAAAGACGTGCATACCAGTATTAAATATAATAGAAAGATATTGAAAGTAACTAATGACTTTAATAATATTAAATGGCAAAAATTGAAAATAACTTATGCACCTAAGTTAATAACTGTATTAACATTTGAAATAATTAATTGAAGATATTAAAAATGAATTGTGGCACATTTATAAGATGTAATAATATCAGGATATTTAAATGACTAGAAAGAAATGTAATGATATAGGAGGAATTTAGTCAAAATTATAACAGTGGTGTTCTTTAGAAGATTTTTTTTTTTTTGATAATGCTTTGCTGTATGTGTAATGAGATAAGAGGATGGTTAACAGGAAGGAAATAAGTCAGGGAAGAAGAGAGATGATCTAGCTGGGGATAAGAATCTGTGAAATCATGGGTGCTACAATTCCTGTGGCCTGGAATTCTGTCTCCTTGTCTTGTACTAGGCAAACTCCTACTCATTCAGCATTCAAATTAAATGTCCACTCTGTGAAATGTTCCTCAGTTCTGCTTTCTGAGGGCAGCATACTTTGTTTTGTTTTTTCAGATTAAAATGTATAATGTAATTGTGTGATTTTGCATATGAATTTTAAAAACTCTTTATTTCTTATATTAACAGGATATTTTTTATTTGCATATGCCTGAGTATATTAAAATGTCTGTTAAAGAAAAAATTTTGGATACACATATACTGAGTGAATAGATGCATGTATGAATTAATAACTTTATAATAATAATACAATAGATTAAGTAATTTCTAAGAAAGCTTTCAAGTTCATAGTTCTTTTGTTGAATATGCATATAAATGAATATTTCAGTAATAATAAATGCTTGCTCAACAATATATATTGAGTGAATCAATAAACTAAAAGGTGAATTACTTTCATTGTAATTTTGTATCACATATATTTTGCATGGGCATATGTACTATATCTTTTTGTTTATGTTGATATATTATGGGGCATGTTATGATTTTATATATATATATATCCTTTAAAGAAAATTGCTCTTAATTGGCATTAGTGTCCAATACCTTTTTCAATCACTTTAGAAAAAAAAATTAGTTCTTCACTTTACAAGGCATCTTCCACATGGATGACTTTTAAATTCATCGTCAAAATTAAGAATAACAATTCAGTATTTTGGTAGAATTATGATGCCATAATGTTTCTGATTTAGAAAGATGAAATACAGCTTGGTTTTATAATTCTGAGGACATTGTACGATTTATAACAAGTGCAAATGATATTATATAAATATTGTTAAGAAAAAAGGCACTTATAATTAATGTTGTCAGCAGTGTTTAATTTTGGAAATGCAAACTAAGTCAACTTACTTCCTTTCCCTAGAAGTGCTGCCACTGTTGTGACATTGTGTTTCATTTTGTAACCCATCTACTACTTAGGCCAGATATGCATTTTCTGGATGCAATCTGTTGGTTTCCAATGGTTTACTACATGGTGGGCTCTATTGACAAGTAGGTGACAAAATCTTTGGCACACTAACTAGTGTAGTGTTCTGTGGTTTGTCCTGTGCTGTGCCTTGTTACTGCATGATGAGTGTAATTTGCCATGTCCATATTGCAAGTATGATAGATTTTGCATGTACAGCTTATGTTCTCATGTTATTCATCACATGTGTTAAACTTCCTGAGCAGTAATCTATTGTTGAATTTAAACGAACCTTGCTGCATGTTGATTTTGTCAGTTTTGCTCAGTTTCTAATGCTATTTTAGTTTCGTGTCATTGATAAAAATAACATTATTACTATTGACATAGTGGTAGAGAAAACCTAAAGATTCAATGTCGTGGTGCATTAATGTCATTACCATACCTTCTGGAAATCTTCAAAGTAAGTTAGAAAAGCTCATTTAACTTAGATTTATGAGTTAATAAACTTAAGAGTTTTTATTCTAGTCACATTACAGAGTTATGATCTCTAAAATATGTGTTCATTTAAGAGTCAGATTTGTGTAACACATTGGTAATTATATATAAATTCTTATATATGCATCACGGTAACATTATAGAAAATACTAAAATATAGATCAGAAGTTTTAACATGCTTAAAATACTATAAAATGTTACTTTTCCATGTTTAAAAATATGTCAGCCAGAGTCATTTAAATAAAATGCTAAAATTTACTAGTGAGAATGTTTTATACTTACATTTCATCCCTTAGATATTTAAAAACTAAGTTTTATAACTTTGAAAGTGTTTATTAGCTGTGGATTTGTTAAAGATAAAGCAGACTAAAGTATATTTAGCCTCCATTCTGCATTAATATAATTTACATTATGAGTTATCATAATATTAACCAATTAAATTTGTAATCATATATACTAAACTTACTGTTAAATATTAAATATATTTTATAATTAGTAATGGTAATTGGAAAATTCATAAAACACAGTGTAATATAATATGTTTAAAAGATAAAACCCTCTCATCTGCCTTTCTGATTAAACAACGAAGTGAATTCTTCCTTTATAAAAGTTATTTATAGTGAGAAAAAAACTGAGAGCATTAAATTCCTGGGCACATCTCAAACAGGACTAGCTGCATACTGTTAATTACTGAAGTTGAGTGATTGATACATGGAGGTTCACTATATAACTCTGTTCTTTTGCTTATGTTTGAAATTTTCCTTAAAAAAAAAAAAAAAACCTCAGCATCTTTGAATTATTTCAACACATTTACGGACACGTCCTCACACTCCTGCATTTCACATTCTGGTCCTTGGAAAAAAGTCTTAGGGAAGCCAGATGGAAAGGGAGGCATCTCCAATTAAATTTTTTTTACTTTTTTTTTCCCAGCCAGATTGACTTTCTTGTGCCTCCATCTGGTGGCCAAACTGTGTAAAGCAAGCATGCTGAAGAAAAAACAAGGCAATGGCCTTACAAATACATAGAATCAGTAAGGAGAAATTATGATAGACAGTTGTATAAGTTGGTAGCCTACTTAAAAAAAGGAAAAGGGATTAAATTAAACATTAATAAATAGAAAAATAATAATTTAACATTTAAACCTGGAGACCGAAAACCCTTCTACATATTTTAGAAATATCCCAATTTTACATATTTTTTATGGATGAAAACTCATATTTATGATAATTACAGAATTCATTTGTGAAACTAATGTATATCCTATGACAGGAAATATTTTCAAGATAGAATTAACTGATACATATGGGTGTAGATAGTGTTTAGCCTTTAACAGTTATAGATACTCTCAAAGTTAATTTTTTGTCAAGTATTAACTTCAACTTCATTAAATTTTACTGTTGATGAAATATTCATCTTTCCTATCTTAATACTTATCCGTATATCTCTATCCAGTCAATCTTGTCCTCTACCTTCTTATATTTTCCTTTTCCTAGAGAGATAATTTTAATAAAGATATTTTTAATGGAGAAAAGAAGATTGTGAGAGCTAAGATATGAGAAAAGTATAAAATTATAGTAAGGTTGTTTGAAGACATATGTCTTAGGCATCACTTTGATGGTCCATAAGGGACCACATAACATTTATTCTCCATCTAATTATTTCCTTTTTTGAAGTATATTTTAGTAAATTAGGAACAATTGCGATAAATTTCCTAGATAAAAGAAAGACCCAAGTATTCCTAGTTAATCAAACTTGAAGCTCATCATATTGATTGGATGTTATGGTCCTGGCCCCTCTTATCATAGGAAATTTATTTGGAATAACATTCTGTTTCCACAGTTTTAGCCATAAAATCTCTGCCACAGAACATTGCTCCTGATTCAAGCGAAATATTTTTTCTGGACTACTCCTGGGGATCTTGGACTCAAGGCTTTGGTAATACTCTCTTGACTAATAACAGAGTAAGAAATTTTGCCTCCCATTTCCCCTTAAAGGAAAATAATCCCCCCTAACATAACATGGCTAACTCAGCCAATCATACACATGGAAAAGATCCTCAGGGACTTGTCTCTTCAATTTAACAAACTAAAAGATACTGACATTTTTCACATTTAAGCTTTTTATTTTGAATCAGAAGATGTGGAAATTAACCTATCTGTTCTTATGTTTCTTCAATCAACAATCTACCTAGAGCATTCTTGTGTCCATTCAAGTTTAGTCTTCCTTATCCAACTCGGTTAGTTTTTTCTAGTTTGTATGAAGCACAGGCAATGAGAATAATAAATCCTATTTCAGTTTTAATTATAAACTTTCTTTTAATTCATTGACAGAATCCTAGGTAAGGTTTTTTATCACTAACAGGGAAGAAGATTGACTCCATTATAGCTCATAAGTGTTTGCATTCTGATTTAGCAATTACTTCGTGCAGTCAAGGAAATTAGGCTATTCAACTGCTAAAAAATTTAGGATGACTAAACAACAGGCTTGCATACAACAGATATTTATCTACTTCATATGCTTTTGGCTGTGTAGAGCTATAGATTAGTTGTAATAGTTCTACACAGCTTTTACATAAAGAAATAATAGATATCTAAAAGTAAACATCTCATCATTTCATATTTCTTTATTAAGCTTGATCAATGTAGCAGTTATTTACTTCTCTTACCAGAAGCATCTTAGAAATAAAAAAATGCAAATATGCCTTTGAAATAGTATGTTAACTATAAAAACAAAGTTATAATATGCTCTATTTCTCTTTTATTGAAAAATGGGTGGTTTCAACGTTTCTTTTATATAATTCATAAATATTATTAAATAAAGATTCTTAACACATAGGTTTTGGAACTGCTATGATCTAATGAAATGTAAAGAATTCAAAATAAAAATTGTCATATCAGTAGATAATATTGTACCATAATTCCCTTTAACACCTACCTGTTAATACTCTGTAAATGCTACCTGTAAGGGCAACTTACCTAAGCATAGGGGATAAGTGAATTTTGGCACTGATTATAAGATTATAATTTATTTAAAAAGTCCATTTATCTCTTTTGATTTTTATCAAAGCCTAGATGACTTACTCAAGTGTGGGGTGACCTTTGCTGCCAACATGGTGGTTGTGGACAAGGAGAGCACCATGAGTGCTGAGGAAGACTACATGGCAGACGCCAAAACCATTGTGAATGTTCAGACACTCTTCAGGTACGTGTGTGATTGACACAACCCCGCTATTGTCTTTGTGATAAGCATGTGTGAATTATTTGACACTGACTGACTCTGTGTGTGAGGAATGAACATGAGACGCTTACAATGACCTTATGTTTTTTCATTTATTCCTCTGATGACACAAACTAATATACCCAACTAGTTAACTAGTGAGCTGTAATAAATAGTACATTTAAAGGTAGTATAGAACATGTTGAAAGTTTTTCAGATAAATATGCAATTTTTTTCTCTAGTGAATAAAAAAGGAAACCACAGGGTAGGAAATTAATTCAGGGATGAAATTTATGTCCAGTGAATAGATTAAAACCATACTTAACTGATTCCATGCTTAGCGAAAGATAATTATAGTTTTAAGAGGAGAGGATCCTCAGTCTTTTAAATTAAACCCTTAGCCTTTCATATGTGACTGACATTGCCTAAATTTAAATGTTTAATGCAGATCAGTAATTCTTCTCTTAAAACAAATAGAATGATATATCTCTTTCTCAGATCGTATACTCATAACAAATTCTAAATAAAAGTTGTGTGTAGTGCCCGTCATGATTTGTGACTGGCTATCCATGTTCTACGGATTTTATGCCTGGCAGTGATTAAAGGCATGCATTTATATAAGGGATAGGTGGAATTGGAAGATTGCAGATCTGTAGTTAGGTAATGTATCCACATTTGGGGAAAAGTTGTAACCTTATCCTCATTATTTTCCTTTCTTTCATTTTTAATAATTAAGCTCACCTAGATATGAATCCCCTCTCTGGTCTTCTTTGGGTAAGAGTAGAGAGGTTCATATTATAAGTAAAGTAAAATATCCATAAACCAAGACATCTACATCACTTGGAATGATTCCCCCTAAAATCATGTCAGAATTTAATACTGGGTATATCATTCTTTTACTTTTATGGGTTTTCAGAAGCCTAAAGAGAATATTGAACCTACAGAATTATGAAAGCAAATGAAACACTTTTAACATTATCATCATCTATATCTCTCCACTCTACCTTCATACCTTCATATTGTAGCAAAGCATACTATCAAGGTTAACTATCTCAGTTCATAGTTGAATTCACAATACAGAAGAAAGAACCTAGATTGAATCCCTGAAAATTGCCTACTTTTGGTATGATCTTAGGGAAATTATTTTCCTTCTGTCAACCTCAATGTCTTAATCACAAGACTATCAAGGATTTAAAATATATAACACCTTAGCAAGCACCTGTTAATTTTTGATTATTTAATACATATTAGCTATTAGAATTATTAGTAGCAACATTATCATTTTAATGTAGCAGAGTGGAAAAGACACAGACCTTGAATTATATAGCAGCAAACTTAATTTTATACAGAATCTACGCTAAAGGCTCCAGCAGAGACTTAACTAACTTCGTGACCTTTATAACCTCGTTAAAATTCAGTTTTCCTAATCTGTAAAATGCTGTGGAAAAAAACTCCCTGAAGATTAGAGATCAGGTACATAAAGAATCTGTTAAGGCACCTGGAAAATCTACCCTGAATTTGGATTGGAACCTCTTGTTTCCAAAGGAAGAATATGTATTCTAAAATTACTATGTGTTAGTTCACTTAGAATATACCCAACTAGTTAACTAGTGAGCTATAATAAATAGTACACTTAAAGGTAGTGTAGAACATGTTGAAAGTTTTTCAGATAAATATGCAGTTTTTTTCTCTAGTGAATAAAAAAGGAAACCACAGGGTAGGAAATTAATTCAGGGGTGAAATTTATGTCCAGTGAATAGATTAAAACCATACTTAACTGATTCCATGCTTAGAGAAAGGTAATTATAGTTTTAAGAGGAGAGGATCCTTGGTCTTTTAAATTAAACATGCTATTTTAATTTTCAATTTGCTGGGATTTTATTTCTATAATGATGAAGTTCCTATTGATTTGACTTTTATTATACATTCTCTGAATGAATTATTTTGGTTATAAGATATTAATAAATCTCCATCTTACTGAGAAGTACAAAGGTTCTTATTAGTAATTTAAAAGAAACAAAGTGACTGAAAGTAATCAGGGGCAGACAGGCACATGTCAGATGACTGCACAAAGGCCACCCATCTCTGAGTTCCTGGCTGAGGACGTGATCACCACGTGTTGAATGACTGAATGGATGAATAAATGAATTAATAACTTTGGGTGCTTTAGCTCTTAGGATTGATGATCCTTTCTGAAGTGATGGGATATTTTAAAATGTATATAATTTTTAAGGTATACATGAGTATATAGTATATAGACTGAAATTTCAAGGAGAATTTTTCTTTCTTTTTTTTTTTTTTTGCAATTTTGGCGGGGGCTGGGCTCAGGCTCCCAAGTAGTTGGGATTACAGGTACCCACCACAACACCTGGCTATTTTTAGAGGCAGAGTCTCACTCTTGCTCAGGCTGGTCTCCAACCCATGAGCTCAAGCAGTCCACCCCCCTTGGCCGCCCAGAGTGCTAGGATTACAGGCATGAGTCACCCTCTAATAATTTCCAACTCTTCACAGTCTTTATATCATATTGGAATCTCTTATCCACCCATCATAATCACCTGAGGGCAGATAATTCAGGAATAAAGCTTTGAGCTCCATCCTTGAGGAAACTAAATTCTTACATATTCATTATGCAAAAGTGAGGAGCATCTCTAAACTATCTCAGATATTCCTTATATTTCGAGAAACACCACTAATTTCCTCAATTTTCAGTGGGTTAATCCATGTCCTATGATACTGATAGAACCACTATCGTGGAATAGATAATAGAATTGATGTGATGTGAACTTTCTGATTAAAAACCAAGTGAGCCACTTGGAGTGCCAGCAAAGAACACTATTTGAACCTGGAGTTTAAGTTCAATCAACATATGACCTATCACATTTTTCTGAAGCATTTTTAAAGTAAATTAAAGCAATCATCAGAGTCATTCCCTCACCAGAAGAAACTATACAGGTCTTTCATTGATACCTTGCTCTGACTTTTTACTTCTCTCATGGTAAGATTTCCTTTATGGGCTCTGAAATAGCCCTTCATAGCATCAACTTCACTGGGACAACCTATAAGCCATAAATTCCAGATTACTTAGAGAAATAGAGTATCTCTACTCCTTTACTTGGAGAGGCTTCTAGAATCCTAAATAGAATCCTAGAATAGTTGATTCACTGTCTTCCCAGAGACCATTTCTACATATCAAAGACACCAAGTAGACAAGGCCGTCCTTTAAATTACAACCTCTTGTACTTTTTCTTCCATGGGCCGAAAGGCTTTCATTTACACATCTCATTCAAGTAAGTCTTCCCAGTGGAAAGATCTGCTAAAAAGTGAAAGTATGATTTCCAAATTGGAAGGAAAGTAGGTGCTCATTTTCAAATTTAAATTTCTCTTGGTAAAGTTTTACCTCACAGGACACCAATTACAATTGGAAAATTGTGTATGCTTTCATATTTTTATAAAAAATACTTCTAAACCAATTTAAACACAATATCACAATGTACTTTGAATTTAAAACAACCACTTCAAAATGGCTTTGTCAAATTCACCTGTCAAAATGATAGAATCCTCCCACTTCGGGGATCTGAGAAGGCCAGATCACTTGAGGCCAGGAGTTCAAGACCTGGGCAATAGCAAGATCCTGTCTCTACAAAAAAAATAGCGGGGCACCATCATCTATAGTCCCAGCTGCTCAAGAGGCTAAGGCAGGAGGATCACTTGAACCTGGGAATTTGAGGTTGCTGTGAGTTATGCACTCAAGCCCCAGCAATGGAGTAAGACCTTGTCCAAAAATGCAGAACAATAATAACATAAATGAATAAATAAATTATTACTTTGGGAATGTTATGTTACTGACTCTATCATTATGCCCATTTTATGGATAATGCAACAGTGAGAGAAAATTTAATGGTTTGTCCTAGCCTACTTAGGAAAAAATGGCAGAGTCAGACCCACAACTTAGATGTCAGAAGCAAGATGATAAAATTTTCTTCAGGAGTTGAGAAGTAAAAGTTTCCCTGGAGAAGACACAGAGGAATATTTAGTATAGAATGCGTTTAAAAGTAAATAGTTGATAAATCTGTATGGCAAAAGTCCAAGAGTTATTTAGTTCAGAAGTTCCTTGGGTTTATCTTGTTTTAATATGATTACTTTGGTGGTGGTGCTTTTTAGGAATTCAGCCTGCCTGCCTCCCTCACCATCGTCTGCTACCAAAAGGGGAGAGCAAGTCTCATCTCTTCAGGGAGACATCTTAGCTTCCCTAATCTAAATTACTAGTTGATGGTTTTAGCCCACCTGTACTGCTGAGTCACACACAATAGCCATTCCCCTGACTGGGCATTTTACCCTGAGTTAAAAGGTGCGTGAGGAATTCAGCCTACCTGCCTCTCACATCTTTTGTTTTATAAAATTCAGCTGACCAGACCTGTAAGATAATGAGCATTGTCAGTGGAGACATTGAAACAAGTTATGGATCTGTTGCCTGTTTGGAATAGAGTAATTCCTGCATCAGGTGAATGACAGGACAAGATGGCCTATACCAGGGCTCCTCAAACTATGTATGGCCCGCGGGCCACATGAGGCGGTATATTTGTATTTATTCCTGTTTTGTTTTTTTACTTCAAAATAAGATATGTGCAGTGTGCATAGGAATTTGTTCATAGTTTGTTTGTTTTTTAAACTATAGTCCGGCCCTCCAACAGTCTGAGGGACAGTGAACTGGCCCCTGTTTAAAAAGTTTGAGGACCCCTGGCCTACACAGTCATGCCTATAATTGTGATTTGTCAATGTGTGTTTGGCTCACAGATTCATTGAGTGTCAGGATGACATACTGTGGCTGCCCTGATGAATACCATAAAAAAAGCTCCTGGCCTTAGTGTACTAGTAGGCTAACAGAGAAGGTATTAAAGCCAGTCATTTAAAAATATAACCAGATTAATTTTTTTCAATTACTGAAAAAGGTAGATTTTACATAGACACAAATAACAAGAATATTTGTTCTAGACCCCTGGGCCGGGAAATGCCTGAATTGGTTATCTTTTATATGAAAGTTAGATAAAAGCTAAATAGACAAAAAGATGGGTAAGAGCATTATAGATGGGGACAACATATACAAAACTCTGAGGTCTTAAATCAAAGACTTGCAGCAGACCAAGGGGAAGACTCGCTTGAAGAGGCCGAAATGGAGCTCAGCTCAGAAGCCAGATTGTTCATGGTTTTGTAGACTAGGTTCCTAAAAAAGAAGTTTTAAAGATACATTTGGGTGCAAAGAGGAGATTTGATTTGGGAAAAGGAAGAGTTAGAGCAGATGAGTTAAGAGAGTTGTGCATTGCCAGTACTAAAATAACATAAAAGGGCAAGGGTTTATTTGTTTGTTTTAAGAAAGAAATATTGCATTTAGATTGGAAAAGGAGTCATAGTCTTACTGAGGATATACCATGCACATGCATATGAAAAAAGACATCATTTGAAATAATATAAGCCATAAAAATAAGTATATAATTTAAAATAGATACTCAGAATATATAAATACAAGATTGATTCCTTTATATAGTAAAAAAAACATTTTTAATGCTTAGATTGGCTATTGTGTGTGTGTGTGTTTTTTTTTTTTTTTTCCTTAGAGACAGAGTCTTACTTTGTCGCCCTCAGTAGAGTGCTATGTCATCATAGCTCACAGCAACCTCCAGCTCTTGGGCTTAGGCAATTCTCTTGCCTCAGCCTCCCGAGCAGCTAGGACTACAGGTGCCACCACAACACCCAGCTATTTTTTTGTTGCAGTTTGGCCAGGGTCAGTTTTGAACCTGCCACCCTTGGTATATGGGGCCAGCTCCCTCCTCACTGAGCCACAGGCAACCACCCAGATTGGCTGTTGTTTACATGAAGAAAATTTTTAACTATAGAAGATACTTGATATTTATCATACTCTCATTTATTATTAAATCAACCTCCTAAAATATTTTAAAATTATTTGTGAAAGATTAAAAGATATTTACATTTATTTTAGTATTGGTACTCAATCGTAGTCCAAAACTAATATTTCATGTATCAAAGTGTGTTTATTTACCTATACATTAATGTGTGCTTCCTGTTATTCAAACACATCCCTTCCTGTCACAATGGCAGGTAAGAATTTATAGTGTAACATACTTGCTTAGTACAATTAAAGAACTATAAACATTTTCTGGATTTAGAAGTTATTATGTTTGTTTTTATATAAAATGCTAATGAAGCTAGTTTCAGAGTTCTTTCAGTAGCCTATAAAGTAGAGTATATGGTTTTTCATTTTTATATTGGTTAGCTTAACTGAACATGTCAAAAATAGATACCAAATAAATTAATACAGGCAGAGAACTTGTCCATAGACATTTTGCACATATCTGCAAATATACTTACATTGCTGAATCATAATTTGTAGAAAAGTTTAAATAGAAAAGCTATTATTTTTAACTACAACATTGTTCTACTATGACCAACATTCTACATTCAAAACATATTTGATTCATATTACAACAAGAAATAGATTTACAGTCTTAGCATTTTGAAGATGGATAATTGAATTAATAGACAACCAAATTTTTAAATGTTAAATATTATAATTGGATACAAGTACTACTCTATAAAGTGCAGTACAACATAGTATTTCAATATGTAAGTATTACTTGAGCCTAGATTTTCACTAGGTGGCAGGCTTACCTAATGCATTCAGTTTCTCAGTTTAAAATAATCCAAATGGTATATAGTTGATTCTTTTAGAACAGAAATGGCAGGCACATCATATCAATGTTGTCCTTGTCCTATCTAAGAAGACCCCAAAATATATATATCTACATATGTATATGTTTTTCTCTTTGATATAATGTGTTAGAATAGAATTATAAACAAAATAATCCAAGTAATCAGAAATTTCTTCAAAGTGAAAATAACACTATATGTGAAAGATAAAAGCCATATAAGGAAAATAAAAATGTTCCAAAAGTTGAAATTTTTTTTTTTTTTTAGTCTGTGGTTACATTTTACTCATGAATTCTTTCTCTGCCTTATAGCTCTATACTGTCCTAAATGATCTTTACAGGTTGTCTGTTTAGTACTGCTACTTAATCCAGCAGCATTCAGTTAGCCACAACCTAGCACCCATTATCATTTGTAAATTTTTACCTTCTCATCTATTTGATATAATGTATTTAAAAGGCAGAAATTTTGCTTTGCACATATGTGTATCTTCTGGAGACCAGAACATCGTAATAGTAAACACCTAATAATTATTTGTTAAATTAGATATTAAATATTGCCCTATATAAATGCAAATTATAATAATGAAGTGATGACTTAACAATCACTGTTTAACCTGTAGATAGGGCAGTAGAGTTTACAAATTGTATTTTTTAAATAGAGTTTGTTTTTAATATATAAAACTCCAACGTGTAGATATTCTAAATAATTTATTCTTTTTTTTTTTTTTTTTGGTTGCAGTTTTTGGCCAGGGCTGGGTTTTTAACCCACCACCTCTGGTATATGGGCCAGCACCCCACTCCTTGAGCCACAGGTGCTGCCCAATAAATTATTCTTTTTTTTTTTTTTAGAGAATTTGTGTTTTCTTTCCAATGGTTCACCTTTCAGTGGTTTCCTGTCCTCTTTATTATAATGTTGGGGTGTGACCCACGACCTGCCACCTACAAAAATGTCACTTTGAATATGTTATTTTATCTTTCTGTGCCTCAGTTTACTCATCTGTAAACTAGTAATTGTAGGTAACTCATAGAGTAGTTCTCTGTCATTTCAATAGAGGACATGACCCTCTTAATTTATAACATTAGGTTGTAAACTACTGAGATGCAAAGTTAGACAGAGATCAAAATATCAGGCAGAAGGATGTGACTTAGGTGTATGGCAGCAGGGGGCTTCTTAAATTCACCTTCAAAAGCTGTGGTTAGAGGTCATACTAGACAACCAGAAGACTTGCCCTGGCACAGACTAGTAAAAGTTTCTAAGATGATAAAAGGATAGGGCCAGGGTTGAGCCACATGCCCTCAATTCCTCCCAGGAGAGCAAAGGGTAGTACAGATAGAAACACAAAATAAGGAGATGTCCACCTGATGATTTAAAGATTGCATGAGTTAGTATGCAGATAACTCCTAGGAGACTGCTTTATAAATTTTAGATACCATAATTTTATGGACATTTTTTATTCTTCAAAAGAAGAAAAAAAAAAGAAAAGACATAGAGAAACTTTTGATCAGTTAATTTTCTTTTTTTAAAGTCTGGAGCATGAGGATGGGATTTATTGTCTAATTCAGGCCATAGGGCTTTGTGTTCATTGATTCATTTTGGCATTATTATTTATTCATTTTAATTTCTGTTGTCAATGATTATTGTTGAATATTGAACAATATTATTAAATATTTATGACAACCAATATTATGGTGAATATCTTTAATGACACTGTTATTTTAAAACACTTCTGTTTTTTTTCTTTGTTTGTTTTGAGAGAGTCTCACTTTATCACCCTTTGTAGAGTGCTGTGGCATCACAGCTCACAGCAACCTCAAACTCTTGGGCTCACACAATTCTCTTGCCTCAGCCTGCCAAGTAGCTGAGACCACAGGTGCCCACCACAACACCCAACTATTTTTAGAGACAGAATCTTGCTGTTGCTCAAGCTGGTCTCCAACCAGTGAGCTCAGGCATTCTCCTGCCTCAGCCTCCCAGAGTGCTATGATTACAGGCGTGAGCCACCATGCCCGGTCTTTAAAATATTTCTTTTTCTTTTTTTTTTTTTTTTTTTTACAGTTTTGGCCAGGGCCAGTTTTGAACCTGCCACCCCCAGTATATGGGGCTGGCGCCCTACTCCTTAAATACAGGCGCTACCCCTAAAATATTTCTTAAGTGCTTTTGAAACTTTCATGTGGCATGGGATTTGGTAGTTGGTGGCATTTCTTAGGCCTACTTGATGAATTTGTGGGTGAAGTAGTAAATTGATATTTTTTCCATCAGGCCACTTTTCTACCTTTTTGAGAGTTTCTAAGAAAATAATTTTAATTTACTGAATGTACTGTCACTGGTGTCTTTAGTGAGAAGTATAGAACTGCTAAAAGGAAGTATGTGGGATGTAGATAATGCAGTTTTTCTCTATAAAGTAGTCTAGTTAATTTCAATACTTTCTTCATCCAGACATCAGATATCTACTAAACCACACATCTCAAATGCACAAGTAAGAATTGAGTAGTTCTCTGTTTTGATGAAGACTTACTAATTAAAGGAACGTAAGGTGAATTACTAGTCACTGAGAAAAAAATGTTACCTTTCTAGATACCACGATTTAGTAGGACAGTTAACACAGGAATAAACCAACTGCAGAGCTCTATGGGACAGTGTCTAGTGTACTTAAACACCAAGGAGTCAAGGTGGAGAGAATGATTCTGACTTTCACATATCTAAAAAAATTTATTTTAATTAAATTTGAGAGCAACATTAAATAATGGTTGCAATTTCAAAATACAGTGATTGAGGAGAAAAGTCACCAGGAAAGAAATTGCTCTTCAGACAGAAACAGCAACATGAAAATAGGAAAAAAAGAGTTAAGAAAACAGTAATATCACTACAACTAAGAGACAGTACCAAGTGCTGTCAGACACTGTGCTGAGTGGTTCACAAACCTCATCTCTGAACTTTGAGATTTCCTTTCTTTTCAACATCTGAGATTTAGAATGTCCTTAACCAGTTCGAGATCACACACCTTTCACCATTAACTAAGATAGACTCTCAATGGATTAAAGATTTAAACTTAAGACATGAAACTATAAAATACTAGAAGAGAGTACAGGGAAAGCCCTTGAAGAAATCTGTCTGGGTGAGCATTTTATGAGGAGGACCCCTCAGGCAATTGAAGCAGCTTCAAAAATACACTACTGGGACCTGATCAAACTTAAAAGCTTCTGCACAGCCAAGAACACAGTAAGTAAAGCAAGCAGAATGGAGTAAAGCCCTCAGAATGGAAGAAGATATTTGCACATTATGTCTCCGACAAAGGTTTATTAACCAGAATCCACAGAGAACTCAAAAGTATAAGTAAGAAAAGAACAAGTGATCCCATCGCAGGCTGGGCAAGGGGCTTGAAGAGAAACTTCTCTGAAGAAGATAGTCACATGGCCTACAGACATATGAAAAAATGCTCATCATCTTTAATCATCAGAGAAATGCAAATCAAAACTACTTTGAGATATCATCTAACTCCAATCAGATTAGCCCATATCACAAAATCCCAAGACCAGAGATGTTGGCATGGATGTGGAGAAAAGGGAACACTTCTACACTGCTGGTGGGAATGCAAATTAATACATTCCTTTTGGA
>CAUYPK010031521.1:0-17442 GCA_963574355.1 Loris lydekkerianus | reverse complement strand
GGGGCATCATACACTAGCTTCATAGACCGTTTGACACATTTTCATCACACTGGTTAACATAGCCTTCCTGGCATTTTCTTAGTTACTGTGCCAAGACATTTACATTCCACATTTACTAAGTTTCACATATACCCTTGTAAGGTGCATAGCAGGTGTAATCTCACTGAAATTCTCCTTTTTGGTTGGGTCTTTTCCTGGTTTTGGTATCAAGGTGATGTTTGCTTCATAGAATGTGTATTCTAAATTCCCTTTCTGTCATTCCTAACATTTCTTTATAGGTGGAATCCTCTGCAGTAGCTACCTCATGGTCCCTTGGAGAGGTTTCTCTGGACTGGTTCTTCATGTTGCTTGGAGATTTTTGCTGATTCTTCCTCATGAGTGATTTCTTTTATCTGTTTCCTTGCCCTAATTTTCCTTTCACTTCCTCTTGCTCTTTAAGTTCCTGTGCCCGTGGACTAAGGTTTCAATGAGTCCTTTTGGTACAGGACCAGAAGGATGAGGAGGTTGAAGAGCAAGAAGGGATGAAAGAAAGAAGGAAAGAATGAAAAGAAAATAGAGAAAGGATAGAGGCTGGGTAAAAGGAATATTGACAAAAAGAAGAGAGGCACAGAAAGAGGGAGACAGAGCAATATAGGTGTACAGTAGGGTACTTTGACACAACCTTAAAAAAAGCCCCAACCTCTGGGGATTCCCTGTTGGGTGGTTTCCTTGAGGTCAGCAGCTCTTCGCTAACCTGATTAGACATAGTACCCCACCTCCATCAAGCAGAGAGGAAAGACAAAAATGCTATAAATCAAACCAAAACAAGCAAACAGAAAACTTTTATGGGATAAAATTGGGTGAAAAAACAAATAATAGGGGTAGAAACACTAGCAAAAATGAAGTTCTAGTTATTGAAAAAGGTAGCGGGGGGTGGAGGGAGGGGTATTGGTGGAATCACACCCACGGGGCATCTTACAAGGGTAAGGGTGAAACTCAGCAAATGTGAAATGTAAAGGTCATGCTACGGTAACTAGGAAAATGCCAGGAAGGCTATGTTGACTATTTGAATGAAAATGTGTCAAATGGTCTATGAAGCTAGTGTATGATGTCCCATGATCATATTAATGTATGCAGCTATGATTTAATAATAATAAAAAAAATAATAAAAAAAATGAAAAAGGTAGCAAGGGGAAATTGTATTTAAACTAGAAAAATGGAGAAAGAAAAGAAAAAATCTGTATGGAAAATGTTGAAATAAAAAAACAAAACAACAACAACAATAACAACAACAAAAACGAAGCAGTATATATATCTTGTTGAATATTGTCTGGGCAACAGGTGGTCTTCTGGGGTGAGATGTTAATCACAATGCTGATATGACTGGAGGCCTCTGCTTATTTCTCAAACCCCACAGGGTAGACACCCTAAGTCTCACTTCAGCCTTCTTAAAATGCACTTTAAACTTCTAAACTTGCTAAGCAGAAGCTTTCCCAGGAAAGTGCTTGTCGCTGGCATCACTGCTAAAGTGGCTATCCACTTACCCAGTGTGCCAAAATCGGTCTCACTCTGCCCCTGAGGGTTAGGGCTGTAAGGTGGCTCAGTCCCCGCCTTTAGGCTGCTCAGTCACTAGGTTACTAGCTCCCGCCCAATCCTTGCTCTGCAACCCTGAGGGAGACCTTGCTGGGCCAGTTCTCTCTCAATGGCTCTCTATTGCTCACAGCCAAACACTATTAGCTCTGTCCGGCTCAGCGGCTCAGTCTGGGGCCCTAGGCAACACCCAAAGTTCTCTGCACTCCTGCTCAAGCTCTCCCCAAGGCAGTTCAACTGAGTGCCAAGTCCAAAAACACCAAAACAGTTTACAGATAAGGCCTTTCTGGTTTGCAGTCTTGCTGCTACTGTACTTACAGCTGTTGGTGGGATTAGACCAATTTAACACATATGTCCACTTGCCAGTTTTCCACTGTTATTGTCCTCCTCTTGGGGTCCAGAAGTCTCGCTGACTCCCTGTATCCTCAAAGGGATGATTATAGGCAGATCCCACCAGCTAGGGATGCCTGGAGTCTTATCTCCCCAGACTCACGGTGCCCAGATGCAAGGAAGCTGTTAGTCGGCCGCCATCTTGCTCTCTCCTAATTGCTATTTATTTATCTGTTAGTTCACTGAGTCTTTCCTCAGTTGTGTTCAGTAATGTTGAAGGAATTTTTTTTTATATCTTTTAATTTATTTTTAGCATTTACATTAGAATATTAAAAAATTTCCACCTGTGTAGTGAAATTTCTTTTGTTTTTTTTTTTAACCTTTTCTGTTAGATTGGTTATTATATTAATCATAGTTACTTAAAACTAAGTGGGGTTCTGTTATTTCCAGAATTACCTTCTTTGCCTCCCAGGCTTCACGCTTATGTGGTCGTATACAGCAAAGTCCCTGCCTCCCTATCAGCCTCCAGCAGACCCTTCGTATGTGTGCCACACAGCTGAGTCTCGTGCCTTGCCCTTCTTCCATCAGTAACTTTCTTTTGCTTATCACTTGTAGAAGTGGAGCAGACTCTCCTCGTTCAGCTTTAGTTCAGGGCACATCCCTGTGCCTACAGCTCAAAGGAAAGTCTCTCTCAGCCTCTTTGCGTGTCTGCTCATCTGGCTGTCAAACTCTGCCTTGTATCTTCCAGTTCTTGATAAGTATAAAATTCCATCCCCCAGCCACCCCACCTGCCTATGGGGTGTACTGCAGACCTGTGTAGTGTACTGCTGCAGCCTAGTTCCAAAAGTTGTTCCTGGCCTTCTGAAAATAGAGCATTCTTATTTTTCACACTTCTCCCCAAAGCAGTAGATTTTTGCTTGAGTCCCAGCAGGGAAGGTTTCTTATCCTCCATCAGTGGTGTGTAGAGTTTACTTTCTAGAAGGATCAAGACTGTTGAGGTGGACAGTATTTTATGTTTGTCCCCATGGGCAGCTGGTCACTATCTCCATGATGACTCTGCCACCAAGAGGGGCTTTCTATGGTTTCCTTCCCTTTTCAAAACCTTTCTTGTGAGCATTCTATGGGGTCTATGGAGAAGAAAGTGAACTTTCTGAGTGTGTGGAGCTTCCAGTTACTCTAAAATTATGCACAACCCAACAAATTCATTAAAACTTTAGCTGATTTTTTCTCATATGCTCCTGTCAAAGATGACAGATTTCATATATCCCATCTCTTCTTGGGGGAGGGGGCTTTTGCCTTTGAAACTCAGTTCACTTGGTTGCCTTGTAACCTCCACTCTCTGATGGCCTTGAGAAAGAAGCTGCAGAATTCCCCCCTTCATGGGGGTTATGATGAGTGATGTGTGGTGGGTATGGCTTGCCTGTTCACTCTCACTCCATAAGGCATTTTGTTTTTATTCAGACTGAATGCCATTTCAAAAGAATTTTAAATCCTTTTCTTTCATCTGCAATTGTGAGGTAATACCCTAACTTGCATAAAGTAAGTCATACACTTAGAATAATACTACACTTGTTTGTACAGTTGAGTTATGAGTCATTTGACCACATTGGAGAAAAATGAATTACCGTATATACTTGAGTATAAGCCAAGGTTTTCTGGCACAAAATTTGTGCCGAAAAACCCGAACTTGGCACAAATTTTGTGCCGAAAAAACTCAGCTTGACCTTGGAAAATCTCAAAGGGAATATAAGAATCTAATATCTTGCCATGTAAGTAGCTGCCTCTTTGGCTATGCTGAGAAGCATCCCTTGAGTATTCTTTACTGAATCGAAGTTTCTGGTTACCAGTTCCACAATGAACTTCTGGTTATTAGTGCATATACTTGAGTATATATGGTAATGTATTTTTAGAAAAATTCAGACACATTAATTGCTTAAAAAAATCTAAGAATTGTTTTTCAGATGACCTTGGAAAATCTCAAAGGGAATATAAGAATCCTTTGCTATTATTTTAATAGTTTGAATCACTTTTTAAAATCATCAGTATTTGAAATATTTTACCTATAGATTTACTAACTTTAACTCTGTGGTAGACAGAGTAATGCCCCCTACCCCCAACGTATCCAAGGGACTTTTCAGGTGCAGTTAATCTAAGAGTAATAAAATGTGACATTATCTAGGTGGGCTCAATGTAATCACAGCGTCCTTGTAAGAAGGAGGAAGTAGAGTCAGAGTCAGGGAAGGGGTTGTGATGATGAAAGCAGGAATCTTAATCAAAGACAGAAATTGGAAGATGTTGCAGTGACAGAAACACAAGCCAAGGGATGTAGAAAGCCACTTCTAGAAGGAAGAAAATGCAAAGAAATGGACTCTGTCCCCGAGCCTGCAGAGAGAATCCATCCCCGCTGATGCTCTGAGTTCAGGATTTCGCACCTGTAGAACTGTAAGGTAATAAATTTGTGTGTTTAAGCTGCTCTTAAAGTTTCTGGTAATTTGTCACAGTAGCAATAGGAAAGCAATATAAACTCTGAAAGGCTAAAATTCCATTTGCCTTCATAGCATAAGAAAAGGAATTACTCAGTGGATGTCACCATTTTAAAAAGACTTAGTCAAGTGTTTAGTTGATAATACTGGCATCGGTCCTTTATGATATCACTTGAGCTGATTAATGCATTTTGTTTTGTGTTTTTGCAGATGCAAATTCATAATAAATTGTCTATTTTAACAGGAGGAGCAGAGTCATGATTCTTAGTAGTTCCTTATCCTGAGTAAATGGATATACCCCCTTGATTTCAGAGATATGTTTTGTATAGTACTGTGTTCCCCTGTTTTACTGTGGATAATAACAGATGGCATCCTAGTCTCATATAATTACATGTTTCCAATTTTGTTCTGGCTGAATACAGTACATTGTCTCTTTACTAGAGAGTTTGTGGCCAGGATAAATTAACTCCCCTCTCAAAACTGAGCTAATATTTTTTGTAGTAGTAGCAATAACAATAGCAACTTTTCATTTTCTATGCACATACAGTATGTTTGGCATTTACATTTATCTCATATAATCCTTGTAATGTTGAAGTCGGTATTCCTATCCCTATTTTATAGGTAATTGAAGTTCAGAAATCTGATGTAACTTGTCCAAAGTCATGCTTCTAACCCCTGCAGAGCTACGTTCATCTCAGACCCATGACTCCCAGTCTCGTGTTCTCCGTCATGGCAAAACATGATGTCTCACCAGTGTTAATGGGAGGGACGCTGAGCAAACATAACTAAACTGGCAGAACTTTACCTTTAATATGACAAAGTGGCTGTGCTTGTATGGAGGAAAGGAGTAAACTAGTGGTTCTGCTTGCATGGAAGAAAGGAGTAAACTTAATGCCTCCAGCCAAAAGAATGATTCTAACAATGGAACTTTCAGAGTCAGAGCACGAGGGCAGGTATTTGGGGGCAGTCAGATGTATATTTCCAATATCTTGCCATGTAAGTAGCTGCCTCTTTGGCTATGCTGAGAAGCATCCCTTGAGTATTCTTTACTGAATCGTAGTTTCTGGTTACCAGTTCCACAATGAACTTCTGGTTATCTAAAGAGAAAGATTTCCCTCTGTCCTCACAGTGCATAAGATAGCCGGATCTTACACTGTCTTTTTGTAAATTGGAATCTACTGGTTTCCCACTTTGACTCTTTCTAATGCTTTTATATACCACAGAAGGTTGCACCATGTACAACTACCCTACTGGAATTGGGGAACCCGAGACATCTTGTTGGCCAAGGGGCTCTTTCCCACAGCATTGCATACTCTCCGTGCTTAGAGAAATTGCTCAGGAAATGGTGGAGAGTGGTGGTGATGCAGATTTGTTTTGCATTTAGCAATACATTCCTGTGCAGAATAAAAAGTTCGAACTACTTTGTAGGTAACTAAATAATAAATCTTCCAGAAGAACCCTCCATGGAACCAAAGCTTCCATCCAGTGAGGGAAGGAAAAAGTTCAGAAAATTCAAGTGACTCCATTAGAAATTGAGAAAGTTATTCAAAGATTATATTACTTTGCATTGAGTTTATATACAACCTCGACACACCTGATCATTTATTCATTAACTTAATGAACTTTTATCAAACACCTACTCTGCATGAGGCACTACTGTGTGCACCGTGGGTGTGAAGATGGACAGGAGGAAAACCACTGCCCACAGGAGCCTCCTAGTGGTCAAGGAGGTCAGTACATGGGCAGGTGAAGGTGCCGTGCCAAAGGCAGCCAGAGCAGGTTACTCCGAGACAGTCAGGAGTGCTGCTGCTTTTGACAGAGGCTGGAGAAAACTTCCTTCACAAAGGAAGTGAGACCTGAGCAGAATTTGAAGAATGTGTTCATTAGACTAGGAGGAGACAGTTGGAGGCTGGGTAGAAGTTTATGTAAAGCCATGGAGGTGTGAGACAGAATGGAATGCTTGTGTAACTGCGGGTATTGGTTTAATGGGGTACAGAGTGTTACAGGGAAGTGCTAAGTAAACAAAAGCCAACATATGGTATATCCTGCCAAGAAGTAGGGCTATTTTTCCGCAGGAAATGGGATCACTGAAGGTTTTAAATAACACAAAAATGACGTGAGCAGTGCTATATTGATACGCACTGTTGCTTATCTTACCATACTTAACACGGTCAGGCATCCTTTAATGATGAAGGAGCTGCATTCTGAGCTTCCTTAGGTGATTTTCCCACTGTGGGTGAACATAGAGGCCTGTGCTCACACAGGCTTAGATGGAGCAGGCTGCTCTGCATCTGAGCTCTCTGCTGTAGCCTATTGCTCCTGGGCTCCAAACCCGCACAACACATTCCTGTACTGAATACTGAAGGCAAATATAACACAGTGGTAAGCATTTATGTTCTAAACATAGAACAATACAGTAAAATATATAGTGTTATAATCCTGTGGGATCGCCAGTCCCTCATTGACTAAAATATCCTTGTGGGCTCATGACCGTATGTCATAGGGACAGGGACCTATCTTGTTCTTCTTTATCTGTCCTAGAACCTCTCACAGTACTTGGGACATAGTTGATGATTGGTACATAATTTTTGGACTGATGTGGATTATTTTCACGATCATATGTATTATGAAGCCCAACTCTGGTCTTTTCATCATCCCCCAAACAAATCACATTCCTCAGTAGTGCTCCCTCCCACTGGGTTGTTGGGATGAGAAAAAACTCACCTTCTATAACATTAATGAACAGCAATTACATGTATATGTGTGTAAATCTGTCAGTCCAGATGCCTGTATGCCAAATATCAATGTCAAGGTTTGGCCCTTTACCTTGTATTGAAGATCTCAATGAGATGTTTGTTTTAAAACTCTAGAAGTAGGCTGGATGCAATGGCTCACACCTGTATTCCAAATACTCTGGGAGGCCGAGGCAGGTGGATTTCTTGAGCTCAGGAGTTTGAGACCAGCCTGAGCAAGAGTGAGACCCTGTCTCTAGTAAAAGTAGAAAAAAGTAGGCAGGCATGGTGGTGGGCACCTGTAGTCCCAGCTACTTGGGAGGCTGAGGCAAGAGGATCACTTGAGCCCAGGAGTTTGAGGTTGCTCTGAGTTATGACAGCCACGGCACTCTACCAAGGGCAACAGAGTGAGATTCTAAAAGTGAGTGCAGCTTCCTAAGCACTGGGAATTTGTTCACAATAAACTACGTAGATGAACACTAACAGATAATACAGATGAATTTTATGTACTAGAAAAAATTCAAGGCTGGGTGTGGTGGTTCACACCTGTAATCCTAGCACTTTTGCAGGCCGAGATGGGCAGATTGCTTGAACTCAGGAGCTTGAGACCAGCCTGAGCAAAAGTGAGACCCTATCTTAAAAAAAGAGCCAGGCGTTGTGGTGGGCACCTGTAGTCCCAGCTACTTGGGAGGCTGAGACCAGAGAATCCCTTGAGCTCGGAGTTTGAGGTTGCTGTGAGCTATGATGCCATAGTACTCTACTGAGGGCAACCTAGTGAGACTCTGTTTCAAAAAAGAAAAAGGTCAAAATTCTGAGAAGCATTGCCATTATCTACATGTAATATTAATCTAGTTATTTGAAATGTTCAAAAACCAAAGCATCCTCTCAATAACTAGCCTTAGGGAATGATTGTCCACACTTGCCATGTTCCTTTTGTTTTGTAAACTATTGAATGTTATCAAGTGAAAATAATCTGGGCTAATTCCAGTTTTGTCCTATCAAAGATTAAAATTAATCATAGAATATTGAAATTAGCCAGAGTTTGAACTTTAGTTGGTGTGCACACAAACATACACACAATATGGAATTATTTTCATGTAGAACTCAGCAGATGGGATTGAGATTCTGCTAAATTGGGTGGTTATTAAATAGACTTAAAAGAATAATGGGAATAAATTTGATAGATCATAGGAGATATTTTATTGTACCCACATGGAGCAATCTATGCAAAGGTCAGGATGCAGAAGCTGCTAATTTTCCTCCAATATCCAGTCTTTTACTTTTTCATGGGGGAATATTTTTTAGCTGGACATATGGCTGGCCAGATAAAAATAACATATCTCAGCCTCTCTTATAGCTGAATATGGCCATACAGCCACTCTCTGGTCAATAGAATGTATGACTACATTGATGTGTGGTATCTGAACCATGTCCTTAAAAGAAAAAGATAAGTCCCTTCCTTTTTTTCCTCTTTGCTCATCCTTCATCCAAGAACAGGGCTTGGTGATGAGGCACCTTCAACCACACAGATGACAACACATCCTGGGTGTTACAGAGCAAGAAGATAGAAAGAACCTGGGTCCCAGCACCAGGGAGCTGACATGGATTGATTGTTGTTATAGTAACTAAAAGCAACTAAAACTTGATTCGAATGCACCTGGGAAGCAGGAGGGTGAAGCGTCAGTGTAGTGTCATTGTGCTGCAAATAACAGAAATGCAATTCAGAGTGGCAAGAACAATAAAGAAATCTTTTGGCAGATGGAACAGAAGCAGACAGGCTTTGGGGGTGATTTCTATCTGCCTCCCTCTTGGGGAGATACTTCTGGCAGCTCCTGGGGCTACATGTATTTTGCTATAATAATTTCCAAGGAACAGAAACTTCTTTTTCCTTGACCACTGAGCAAGGAAATTGAGTTTAATTTTGTCTAGAGCAATTTCAGGTCACACATCTCTACCTGAATTAACCACTGTGAGCAAGATAATACTGTATACTTGCTGACTTTTGAGGGGTATTAAAAAACTGTGGTAAAGGAGGTGGGCTTAAGCTAATCAGCCTCCCTGGGACTGAAGAAGGGGCCAGTCTAATGCAAGATTTAATGTGAGAGGAGCATAACGGATGCTGGGCAGGCAACTAGACAATGCCCACTGTTAAAGGTGAGCAGACCTGAGGAGAGAGCATGATGGCTTAGGTGGCACAGGAGTGTGGTTCAGACACCATGATGTAGGGACAACATGCATAGGGTCAGGCGAGGCTAGTGCTGAACACAATTGACAGTCATAATCAGGATTCTGTATTTATATATGATTTGGGGATTTGGGCTGAGGCTTTCTGAAGGTGATTTTTGATAGTAGCACAGCAGCATGTGTCAATTAGTATAACAACTCCCAAGAGAGTCTACATCAGGGTGTTTCAACCTTTGAATACCATGGCAGACTTGAACCTACCATTAAACTTCTGCAGCACATTTAAATCATGTTGATTTAAAAAAGAGTAAGAAAAAGAATATACTTGCTGTACTTTGAACTTCTTTCAAAAATAATTTAATTAATGATCTTTGAAAATTTTTGAAGCATACTTAAGATCCTTCTCCCAGGAGCACACTGAGTGAAAATCACTGGTTTAAAGGAAGGAGAATGAGTATGCTACACAGAGTGGTTAGCCTTTTGTGCTCATCGCTGTGTGTGTGTGTAATGATGGGCAGGTAATAGAATTTTTGTGAATTCCCAGATAATATGCCCAGGACACAGGGAGTGAAACATAGGATTAACCTGTCCCTGCTCCTCACACACACATGTACAGAGTTACATGCAGTAATTAGTCTTTAACTAGGTTTCTAAGATTATGAATTGGGTGTGTTTATTTTTTATTGTTGGGGATTCATTGAAGGTACACAGAAGCAGGTTATATTGATTGCTTTTGTTAGATATTATATTTGTGTCCTGCCCCCAAAAGGTGACCCCTATCCCTTGCCCCCCCACGCCCTCCCACCTTCCCTTTCTCAGAGCTCTTTGTTGTCATTGTTGCTCTTGTTTAGATTTTGCCTTGAAATAGAGCCTCTTCTTAAGAAAAATGGGTTGCATTTAGAGTTCAGCCCCAACTTTGGGACCCTAGCAATAGCTGAACATAAAGCCGGAGACCATAGCTCACGTGTCTGACTCACCTGCTGTGTCTGGCGTAGGGCTCTGCTTTTGCCACTCGGCGGGACCAGCAACACCAGGTAATCAGTTTTTATGGGAGAAAAATCTTAGTTTTGCTTAGAACAAAGTGAAATGTTACTATTGGGTTTGAAATTTATACTCTCTGTTAATTATAAACTTTTCTTTCTCAGAGGAAATACTATCCTGCACGGTCTTCACATTTTCTTAGTTTCAAGAATTTGCTCCTGGGGTCATCATGGTTTGACCTTGTGGCCAGAGTGGATCAGTTACTTAAAAAATTTTTTTAAAGCCTTTAAAAAATATCAGGCTAAGTTTATCACATAACTTTGGGGACATTTTCATGTTGTCTTATCTCGATGTTGGCATCTGAAGTGATACAGATCATTTCAAGCCAGCACAGCATAGAATGAAAAAGAAACTTTGTGTTCATTCTACCGGCCACAAAAGAACATCCCCCTTTAACAATTCCTTTCAGTGATAGAAAAATATTTCCTAGAACTCCCACGAAATCTGGAAAGTATTATTATAGTAACAATTTTTTTTGCTACCTACTGGAACTTTTTGAAGCACTCTGTTTTTAAAACCTGCTTTTGAGGTTTTCGAGGATATAATATTCACCATGAAGTGTGATTGTGTTAAAAGTAGGTTGACTAGACCTTAGCATTTAAAGTGAAACTGGAATGACAATTAATGCAAACAAAGCAAGAAGTGAAGGGTTGTGACCTCCTTTTCAGAACTGAGCCGTAAAGAGCACCGTTAGCAGTGTGTGGTGCGGGTTTCTTTTCATCCACACCTAACACTCAGCTGAACGTTACCTACACACCCAACAGAACATTCAGTTCTGTCTGCAACTTTCCTGTTTCCCTACCCTCAGGTCCACAGACGGAAGCCATTTTACCTCAGAACCTGTGCACTAGTGTAGGTGAAAGTCCTTTCTTTCAAGTTGAACCGATACTCTCTGATGTTTTCACAATTGAAGGTTAAACCCCACGTAAACGCACTTTTCGGAGGACTGACCTGACTATGTTACCTAGAATCCACCTCCAGGATACGACGGTGGAGTGAACCAAATCAGACTCTCGCTCTCCCTAAAGCCATGGCACCACGGTATGCTGAAGGACACAGTACCTTGGAAAACCAGGAAAAAGCATGCTGGAAGCTTCAAATCATGGCAGAGGTGCAGAGGGGCTGTCCCCTGCTGCCAACAGCCAGAGAAAGAAAGAAGCAGGATCCAGGTGCCTCCATGACTCCTGAGTCCCTTCCTGCACAGCCTGGTCCCTGGGATGAGGGCAGGACAGGACAAGTTGCCCCGCTGCTCCGCAGTTGAGATAGAGCAGTCGCTGGCACACAGACAGCCCTGGGGACAGACCTGCCATCCGCTTCTCACCACAGGAAGGAAAAGTACTGGACTAAGCTCAAACTGAGCAGCTAGGAAGGAAGTGGAGAGGGACTAGGGAGTGACTATAGTTACCTAGAATTATCTACAGCACTGATTACAGTTTAGCTCACTGGTGAACAAAGGACAAGATACAGTAGGTGATGGAAGGAAGGGTCTGGAGGAAAAGGCCCACAGAAGGGCCAGGTATTAGACACAGTGGGGTGTAAACGTGGAGGCTCGAGGTGTTAGACGTAGTGGGGTGTAAACGTGGAGGGTCGAGGTGTTAGACAAAGGGGGTGTTAACGTGGAGGCTCCATGTGTTAGACATAGTGGGGTGTTAATGTGGAGGGTCCAGGTGTTAGACATAGAGGGGTGTTAACGTGGAGGCTCCAGGTGTTAGACGTAGTGGGGTGTAAATGTGGAGGGTCGAGGTGTTAGACAAAGGGGGTGTTAACGTGGAGGCTCCAGGTATTAGACGTAGTGGGTTGTAAACGTGGAGGGTCGAGGTGTTGGACAAAGGGGGTGTTAACGTGGAGAGTTCAGGTGTTAAACATAGTGAGGTGTTAACATGGAGGCTCCAGGTGTTAGCCATAGTGGAGTGTTAACATGGAGGGTCCAGGTGTTAGACGTAGTGGGGTGTAAACATGGAGGGTCCAGGTGTTAGACATAGAGGGGTGTTAACGTGGAGGCTCCAGGTGTTAGACATAGTTGGGTGTTAAAGTGGAGGGTCCAGGTGTTAGACGTAGTGGAGTGTTAACGTGGAGGGTCCAGGTGTTAGACATAGTGGAGTGTTAACGTGGAGGGTCCAGGTGTTAGATGTAGTGGAGTGTTAACGTGGAGGGTAGAGGTGTTAGACAAAGGGGGTGTTAATGTGGAGGGTCCAGGTGTTAGACATAGTGGGGTGTTAACATGGAGGCTCCGGGTGTTAGACATAGTGGGGTGTTAACGTGGAGGCTCCAGGTGTTAGACATAGTGGGGTGTAAACGTGGAGGGTAGAGGTGTTAGACATAGAGGGGTGTTAACGTGGAGGCTCCAGGTATTAGACGTAGTGGGCTGTAAACGTGGAGGGTCGAGGTGTTAGACAAACGGGGTGTTAATGTGTAGAGTTCAGGTGTTAAACATAGTGGGGTGTTAACGTGGAGGCTCCAGGTGTTAGATATAGTGGGGTGTTAACATGGAGGGTCCAGGTGTTAGACATAGAGGGGTGTTAACGTGGGTTCCAGGTGTTAGACATAGTTGGGTGTTAAAGTGGAGGGTCCAGGTGTTAGATGTAGTGGAGTTTAACGTGGAGGATCCAGGTGTTAGACATAGTGGAGTGTTAACACGGAGGGTCCAGGTGTTAGACGTAGTGGGGTGTAAACGTGGAGGGTCGAGGTGTTAGACAAAGGGGGTGTTAATGTACAGGGTCCAGGTATTATAAATAGTGGGGTGTTAACATGGAGGGTCCAGGTGTTAGACATAGTGGGGTGTTAACATGGAGGGTCCAGGTGTGAGACATAGTGGGGTGTTAACATGGATGGTCCAGGTGTTAGAGATAGTGGGGTGTTAACGTGGAGGGTCCAGGTGTTAGACATAGAGGGGTGTTAAGGTGGAGGCTCCAGGTGTTAGATGTAGTGGGCTGTAAACGTGGAGGGTCGAGGTATTAGACAAAGCGGGTGTTAATGTGGAGAGTTCAGGTGTTAAACATAGTGGGGTGTTAACGTGGAGGCTCCAGGTGTTAGACATAGAGGGGTGTTAACGTTGAGGCTCCAGGTGTTAGACATAGTTGGGTGTAAAGTGGAGGGTCCAGGTGTTAGACGTAGTGGAGTGTTAATGTGGAGGGTCCAGGTGTTAGACATAGTGGAGTGTTAACGTGGACCGTCGACATGTTTGACATAGTGGGGTGTTACCGGGGAGCGTCAAGGTGTTAGACATAGTGTGGTGTTTACGTGGAGTGGTTAGGTGGTAGACATAGTGGGGTGTTAACGTGGAGGGTCCAGGTGTTAGATGTAGTGGGGAGTCAATGTGGAGGTTCCAGGTGTTAGACATAGTGAGGTGTTAACATAGAGGTTCCATGTGATTGACATAGTGGGATGTTAATGTCGAGTGTCCAGGTGTTAGACATAGTGGGGTGTTAACGTGGAGGCTCCACATGTTAGACGTAGTGGGGTGTTAATGTGGAGGCTCCACGTGTTAGAGGTAGTGGGGTGTTAATGTGGCGGGTCCAAGTGTTAGACGTAGTGGGGTGTTAACTTGGAGGGTTGAGGTGTTAGACATAGTGGGGTGTTAATTTGGTGGCTCCAGGTGTTAGACATAGTGGGGTGTTAACGTGGAGGGTCCAGGTGTTAGATATAGTGGGGTGTTATTGTGGAGGCGCCAGGTGTTAGAATAGTGGGGTGTTAACATGGAGCATCTAGGTATTTGAAATAGTTTGGTGTTAACATGGAGGGTCCAGGTGTTAGACATAGTGTGGTGTTAACGTGGAGGGTCCAGGTGTTACACATAGTGGGGTGTTAACATGGAGGGTCCCGGTGTTAGACATATTGGGGTGTTATCGTGGAGGCTCCAGGTGTTAGACATAGTGGGGTATAAACGTGGAGGGTCAAGGTGTTAGACATAGAGGGTGTTAATGTGGAGGGTCCAGGTATTTAACATATTGGGGTGTTAACATGGAGGGTCCAGGTGTTACACATAGTGGGGTGTTAACGTGGAGGGTCCAGGTATTAGACATAGTGGGTGTTAACGTGGAGCATCCAGGTTTTAGGCGTAGTGGGGTGTTAACGTGGAGGGTCTATTTTTTAGACATAGTGGGGTGTTAACGTGGAGGGTTGAGGGGTTAGACATAGGGGGTGTTAATGTGGAGGGTCCATGTGTTTGACATAGTGGGGTATTAATGTGGAGGGTCCAGGTGTTAGACATAGCGGGTATTAATGTGGAGGTCCAGGTGTTAGACATAGTGGGGTGTTAACGTGGAGGCTCCAAGTGTTAGACATTGTAGGGTGTTAATATGGAGGCTCCAGGTGTTAGACATAGTGTGGTGTTAACATGGAGGGTCCAGGTGTTAGATGTAGTGGGGTGTTACATGGAGGATCCAGTTGTTAGACATAGTGCGCTGTCAACCTGGACGGTCCAGGTGTTAGACATAGTGGGGTGTTTACACGGAGGGTTCAGGTGTTAGACATAGTGGGGTGTTAACGTAGAGGGTCCAGGTGTTAGACATAGCGGGGTGTCAACGTGGATGGTCCAGGTGTTAGACATAGTGGGGTGTTAGCATAGAGGTTCCAGGTGATTGACATAGTGGGATGTTAACGTCGAGTGTCCAGGTGTTAGACATAGCTGGATGTTAACGTGGAGGTTTGAGGTATTAGACATAGTGGGGTGTTAAGGTGGAGGGTCCAGGTGTTAGACACAGTTGGGTATTAACGTGGAGCGTTCTTGTTTTAGACACAGTGGGGTGTTAACGTGGAGGGTCCAGGTGTTAGGCACAGTGGGGTGTTAACATGCAGGGTCCAGGTGTTAGACCCAGCCGGATGCTAACGTGGCCAAGTGCACATCTTTGGTCTGTGTGGGCTGGGAAGAGAGTGGGATCTACCCACTGCAGGTAGGAGAAGGGGAAAGAGCGAGTGTAGGCACTTCAGACTCTCTGTGTGAAGCTTTCTTGGCTCTGCCCTAAGTTGGGATGATGAGGCTGACACCCCTGCCTGGGGAAATTATGTGATGTGCATCCCGGTACAGGGGCTTTAGGTCTTAGGAGCACAGGTAGGGAGCCGCAGCTACCCGGGCTGTCTGTAGTCCCAGCTGAGATCACCCCTGGGCAGAACCTGCTGTTCTCAGCCCTCACACTGAAACGGGAGAAGGTGCAGAAGCGTCAGGTGACTCGAAGGAGAGCCGTGGAGCCAAGGGTCGCTACGAGCAAGGAAAAGAAAACACCTGGAAACTAGGAAAGAGTAAAGGAAAAGAAAAGAAAAACAGAAGAGCTGAGGGTAGAATGCTAAGGAGAGCTGAGAAATTCATGCGGGAAGAAAGCCAGCTATGAGAGGGAAGCGTGTGACCCCCGTAATTGCTTTTTGCTATAGAGAGCTTTAAGGAAACATGCAAAAGGAGAAATCAAAGACAAGATGATGAAGTTGTAGGGTGGCATGAAAAGGGAAACACCAGAGCCAAGGAAATGAATGGAGGTGCAAACTGATGCCATTACCAAGTACGTTAGAAGCCGGAGGGAGAGGGCAGAGGTCGGGAGAACCTGAAATACTGACGGAGAAGAAAGGTTTGAAATACTCAGCGGATATAAAAGGAAGAGACAGTGAGTTAAACATCAAAGATAGGAGGCATGGAGCTCAAAGATGGGGTATGCAGCAAACGGGAAATTTCTACGTCTGAGGTGGAAAATAGAACAAATGGAACAGAAAAAAGTAAAAGAAATTGCAAAAAAAAATCCCTAAATAACTTATTCTCCAGATCAAAAAATATACACTTTGTTCTAGGAAAATTGTATACAGAAGCTTCAATATCAACATGTGTACTCTCTGCGTAGGCTTTGAAGCCAAAGAATTTACTCATCAGGATTCGTTCACACACAAACAAATCACCTACAGGTGGGAAATCAGGCTTCCCTCAGAGTTCAAAACCTGAAAGACATACGGCAAAGCTTAGAAAAATTCAGAAGAAGAAGAGTTTCATACAAATTTCACATTTCTAGCTTTAAATTTCAATATTAAAAAACCAAAAAGGAACGCACTACCATTCAGAAATAACTACTATTAATGTGTTGCCACATTTCCCACCACTTTTTTCATAGGTGTGTGTGAGAGAGAGACATTGTTACCATTTACAAAGTTACGAGATTACAGATATGTTAAAAATCTCCCAAGACACACATCTAGACTCTTAAGTTTAGTATGTGTATCATTCCAATCCTCAATTTTATACTTTTATGTGAAATGTACCCATAAAAGCCATACTTTTTTTTGTGTTTTCTTTATTGTATGTAAATTTTATTATGCTCTACACATAATTTTGCAACTTTATTGTTTAACAAAAATTTTTATCTCTGTCTCTATTAGTATCTATCAATATTAGTTATTTTAACTTACATATGTTATTACATTGTGTGTAGGTATTTATATTGTTTCTAATTTTGTTAGTTTTTCCAAGAAAGTTCTAATGGGCATGCTTACATGTCTCCTTGTACACAAATATGAACAGCCCTCTAAGGTGAATGTTAGAGATGGAATTTCTCAATTGCCGCATTTGTGATTTTTTTCACTTTGTCCCAAGTATGTTGTGGCACCCAGACAAATTGTTTTTGAGATCTAAGGATGAAAGAATATTTTCAGACATGTTAGATCTCCAGACATGCAGTTCTTAGAGAAGCATTCATTTTGACCAGACTTTCAAACTTATTTGCATAAATGTTTACAAAGTATTCTTTTATAATTCACTTTCTTTTCTTTTCTTTTCTTTTTTTTTTCTATTAATATTTTTATTATTGTTAAAATTATTTTTATGGATGGTAATAGGATTTTCTAAATGTATGTGTTCTATAATCATTGAACATTTTTTTTTTTTTTTTTTTTGCAGTTTTTGGCAGGAGCTGGGTTTGAACCCTCCACCTCCGTCATATGGGGCCGGTGTCCTACTCCTTTGAGCCACAGGCACCACCCTTGAACATTTTATTTATTTATTTATTTATTTTTTTTATTGTGGAGAAGGGGCAGGGAAAGAAGGCGGGGGAAGAGGTGAGTGACAGGGTCGGGCCAGTGGCATGGTACCACATTGGCTGTATCTAGGTAGAGGCAGTTTCAGGCCGGGC
>CAUYPK010031520.1:0-19066 GCA_963574355.1 Loris lydekkerianus | reverse complement strand
GAGTATGTTCTGTGGGCTGATGAGAAGTATGTGTATTCAGTTTTGTTGGGATGAAATGTTCTGTAGATGTCTGCTAAATCCAAATGTTGGATGGTTAGGTTTAAATCTAAAATTTCTTTGCTCAGCTTCTTATTGGAGGATTGATCCAATACTGCCAAAGGAGTGTTGAAATCTCCAACTATTATGGACCTTGAGGAAATCAAGTTGCTCATGTCTGTTAGAGTTTCTCTTATAAATTGAGGTACATTCTGGTTGGGTGCATAGATATTAATAGTTGAAATCTCATTATATTGAGTATTACCCTTAACAAATATGAAGTGACCATTCTTATCCTTCCTTCCTTTTGTTGGTTTAAAGCCTATTGTATCTGCAAATAGAATTGCAACACCTGCTTTTTTCTGATTACCATTTGCCTGAAATATGGATGACCATCCTTTCACCCTGAGTCTATATTTATCTTTTAATGTAAGATGTGACTCTTGTATGCAGCAAATATCTGGCGTGAGTTTTTGTATCCAGTCAGCTAACCTGTACCTCTTTAGAGGACAGTTTAAGCCATTACGTTAATGGAGAATATTGATAAGTCTGATAAAATTTTGGGTATCAAGTTTTTCGAACGTCCAGTGGACTATTTTAATCCTTTTGCCACTGTGGAAGTTGGGGTTTGATCAAAAGTTTCTGAGTGAGTTTACTTTTGTGGTAAAGGATTGGGCTGGTCATTATGGAGGATAGGTCTGAGAATATCCTGAAGAGCTTGTTTGGTTATGGCAAATTTCTTCAACATATGAATGTCATTAAAGTATTTAATTTCGCCATCATAAATGAAACTCAGTTTAGCTGGATACAGGATCTGGGGTTGAAATTTATTTTGCTTTAGGAGATTCAAAGTTGATGACCACCCTCTTCTGGCTTGAAAAGTTTCAGCAGAGAGATCTGCAGTCATTCTAATATTCTTCCCTTTGTAGGTAATGGATTTCTTATATCTGGCTGCTTTCAGAATTTTCTCCTTCATATTAACTTTAATGAAGTTAATTGATATGCCTGGGGGATGTCTTATTTGGATTGAGTTGTGCTGGGGTTCTGAAGCTGTCTGCTATCTGAATCAGAATCTCTAGGCATGTCTTGAAAATTCTCTTTCATAATTTCATAGAGAAGGGCCTCTGTGCCTTGCAAGGCCACTTCATCACTTTCAGGGATTCCAATGAGGCAGATATTAACCTTCTTTGAATTATCCCAGAGCTCTCTGAGAGAATGATCCATTTTTGCTCTCCAGTTCTCTTCCTCTTGAGAGTTCAGGAGCGTTGAAAGGCTTTGTCTTCAATGTCAGAAATCCTTTCTTCTGCTTGCTCCACTCTGTTACTGAGGGATTCTACTGTATTTTTCAGATCTTTGAGGGCTGCAAAATTTTGCTTCAGTGCGTCAAAATCTTTGGTGGTTTTGTCTTTAAATTTGTTAAATTCTTGAGACAACTTTTGAATTTCTCCTCGAATTTCTAATTTGGACATTTGAGTTGCTCCTCATATTCCTAATTCCAAATTTGCCTCCATTCTATTAAACTTGTTTGCAATCCAAATTCTGAATTCAATTTCTGACATGTTGGCCAGGTGTTTATGAATGGGATCTTCAGTTACATCTGCCATATCTTCCTTGGCGGGGGGTGGGGGTGGGGTTGATCTATTCTGGTTATTCATTTTACCAGAGTTGTTTCTGCTGAGACCGCCCCATGATTTTTTTATACTGTTTGATTTTCCCCTGGAGCTTTGTCGAGGACCCATACAGTGCTATGGTCTGAGAAACTGGGGACCTGTTTGGTGTGGTGGGGCTAAGTGGTTCTGCCTTGTTTTCAGCTGGTCTCTGTTTGACCCTAGTGAAACAGTTACTCTGGGTTGAAATCTCAGCTGTGGAGAAATACCAGCAATTAAGTCACCCTGCCCCCCACAGGCAACAATTGAAAAAGGAAAATCAAACCTTCCTACATCCACACACCCAGGGTACCACCTGAATAGTCCTTGGGCGATTGGCTCAGTTCAAAAAGTCCAAATCACTTGTCTCAGTCAGCACCTGTCTTAGGTGGGAGAGTTTAAAAGGTCTCTGGCAACTGGATCGCTGGGGTCTGGTGACTACTCAGATATGGCTTGCTCCAGTGCTCCGTGGAGTTAGGAGGACCCACCCAGCAAATAGATCAGTCTGGGAAGGTTGATGCCTCCTTCCCCACCTTGCACCTCTGTCACACCCAGTCACTGATAGCTCCGCCGGGCTGTGACACAGTTGCCTGTAGTGAACAGATACTCCAGGGGTTTGCACCTGCCTGAATCACAAGGAAATCTGTTTCTGCTTAGCCAGGCTGCTGCTCTTTGCCTCTGTTTAGCAGGGGGAGGTGAGGCCTAACAACCTAGGGTGCTTGATGGAGGCTGGGGGGTGTTCACTCAGTTCCAGCCCCACCCCTGATTGATGTTACTGACACAACAGAACAGAACAACTTTGCGGGAATTTGTTTCTGACCCTGCTAAATTTAAATTCCCCTGCAGAAGAGAAGCTGTTTTGAGTTCCCAGAGCCTGCGCCTCAGGCCCCGTCTTTGCTCCTGCAGGTTTGTGTTTGGTTAGCTGTCAGTTCTAGCCTCCTGTCTTCCTTTGTCTATAGGCTGATGATCCCCTGAGGGCCGGGTGTGTCTTAGGCTCAGTAAAGCAGTCCTCTGGGCAGCCCTGCCCTGGGAACTTCCCTGGTCTGGGGGTTCTAGTCCCCGCGCTCCACCCAGGCCAGTACTACCTCAGGCAAACCGTTTACTCACAGGGCCTGCGCGTCTGTCCCAGATCTGTCCAGTGGTGATTGCCACCTGAGAAGATGCCCGGCCTCCTCTGGTTGCCCAGGGTGACAGGGAATGTGGCTTCGGAATATCTGGGAGTGAGCCCTATTGTTGCCAAAAGACTGCTGCTGCTTTGTGCCTCGGGGCACTGCCGCTCTGTTGTGGTTGCCTCTTAGCAGACCGTTCTCTCCTTACTCCCGTGCCGCAGATTCAGCACTGACCAGCTGCAGTTTAGGCCCTATCCACATCCCTCAAGAAATCACCCAAGAATCTGGACTCCTGGGGGACAGGCCTCCAGACCTCAGAGAGAGTAGAGGGGAGTGCTGGGAGCTCAGACTTGCAGGTAGAGAATATATACAGTTTTATACAGTCTTATGCCTCGCAGGAGAACGCCGTGGCACCCTAGTAGGGGAGGTATGTCCAGTTTTTAGAGGGTCTCTTCTGTGGAGTGTAGTGGGAGACCTTTGAACTCTGCTTGTTTGTTTGTGGGGCACTCCCAGCCGTTCTCATGGGGGAGGGGACTCCTGTCTGCTTGGTGATGGATTTTGTACCTTTTGTTTGTATCCTTGGGTTCGCAGCTCACCTCAGTGGGGTTGATATGCGTTCTTCAACCTTCTCTCTTGGTGCAGCTCTAATCCACCAGGTTACTTGCTAAATTTCTGTCCTTTAATTCTCCTTCTGGATGGGAGCCTCTTTGGAAAGCTGGCTTCAGTCAGCCATCTTGTCTCTGCCCCCTGAAAGCAAATTTTAATAGTGTCCTAAAACAAATTTGAATATATAAAAATGAAAAAGTTGTGAGGTTTTTGCCTTTAGCAACTATGAGATTAGAATTGCCATTTATAGAGATGGAAAAGACTGAGGAGTAGGTTTGTTGGGAGGGGTCAGGCATTTAGTTTTAGACATACTACATTTTAAGATGGCTATTAGACAGCCAAAAGGAGATGTCAGGTAAGCAGTTGGATATACAAGTCAGAAATTTAGATGAGTTCAAGTTGGAGCAATAGATTTGGAAGTCATTAATAAATTTATGGAGTAGATGTGATCATCTAGGATATGTGTTTAGCTAGAGATCAGATCACCAAATCATGGAAACACTAACATTAAGAAGTTGAAATGATCGAAGAAAAAGAATCAAGAGAAAGTAGAGTACCAGAGGACAGGTAATGTGTGTGTGTGTGGGAGAATGCTGGGTGTCCTAGCATGCACTTAAGAGTCCTAGAGTCTAATCATGGTTTGGTTCTTATTAACTGTGGGATATTGGACAGTTTACTTTACCTTTAGTGGCTTTGGGGTGATCTCCAAAGCAAAGGGTTTGGCTAGATTGTCTTTAACTTTTTCCTCATCACATTCCTGTAATACTTTATAGTTTCTACAAAACATTTTCATGAATTTATCTCACTTAATCATAACAAATCTTTGGGATATATATATATAAATAAATTTTTTTCTTTTTTAAATTAATTTATTTTTATTTTTAAATCATAGCTGTGTACATTAGTGCAATCAAGGGGTACAATGTGCTGCTTTCATATACAATCTGAAGTATTATCATCAAACTGTTCAGCAGAGTCTCACTATGTCACCCTCAGCAGAGTGCTATGGTGTCACAGCTCACAGCTATCTCAAATTCTTGGGCTCAAGTGATTCTCCTGCCACAGCTTCCCAAGTAGCTGGGACCACAGGCACCTGCCACAATGCCTAGCTATTTTTTTGGTTGTAGTTGTCATTGTTGTTTGGCAGGTCCAGGCTGGGTTTGAACCCGCCAGCTCTAGTGCATGTGGCTGGGTGCCCTAGCTGCTGAGCTATAGGCACCAAGCCTGGGACCTATATTTTTATACCCATTTTACAGATGAGGAAATTAAAGAAGTTTATTAGAGACTTGTTCAAAGTTACACATCACAGTCAGTGAGAGACTTGAATGGAGGTCTTAACAGCCTGTGGTCTTTCTACCATACAGCAAGTATCTCTTTAATATTATAGAGCTTTCTGATTTTGATCATATAGATAGAATTCATTCATTCATTCAATGAATATTTGGTGAGCACCTGCTATCCCAGTCACTATTCTAAGTGCTAGGGATACAGTTGTGATAAAGAGTCTGACAGTAAACATGTTGCATAGTACCATGTTGGTGTTGTAATAAAAAACAAAGATAAGGGAACAGCATATGTTGGGAGGATGAGGAAGAAAAGCCTCTCCGAAGAGATTGCATTTGAGTGGAGACCTGGATGATCTTAATTAGAAAGCTGTGAGATGATGTGGTAGAAAGGAATTCAGAGCAGAGGAAGTAAAAAGGAGAAAGATCCAGACTTAGGAATCAGCTAGGTGTTTTGAGGAACAGCAGGAAGGCCATTGGTAGGATAGGTAGCTGACAAAAATGCATAGAGGTTTGGAGTCATTTAGCTTTGGAGGGTTCAGTTCTGACTTCCATCAGTGAATTTGGTGTGAGAGTCTGAGCAGAATACCTGACTTTTATGAGCTTTAATTTCCTTGTCTGTAAAATGGAGATAATAAAATAAAGGCTAGCTTGGAAATTAAACGTGTGTGTGAAATACCTAGAACTGTGCCTTGCATACTATATATATATATATATAGTAATATATATATTTCTTTCTTTCTTTTTTTTTTTTTTTTTGGAATACAGAGTCTTACTTTGTCACCCTCGGTAGAGTTCCGTGGCATTATAGCTTATGGCAACCTCCAACTCTTGGGCTCAAATGATTCTCTTGCCTCAGCCTCACAAGTAGCTGGGACTACAGGTGCCTGCCATCACACCTGGCTATTTTTAGAGATGGGGTCTCCATCTTGCTCAGGCTGGTCTCAAACCTGTGAGCTAAAGAAAATCCACCCACCTCAACCTCCCAGAGTGCTGGGATTGCAGGTGTGAACCGCCATGTCCAGTCTAGTGCCTTGCATATTACTTCATTCACCAAACATGTTTACTGCATACCTACAATTACTGACCACATCCTAGGCATTCTTTGTACTGCTATCAAATAAATTAATTTTGTTTTTCTTTGTTTTTTTAATTTGTTTTTAGTCAGCAGATCTTAACATTTCTTGTTTCATGTCAGGTCTGTACTAGGCACTTTCCCTGAGCTCATCTTTATGTTGAAATCAAGAAAGAAGTGTTGAGATTAAAAAGAAAGTGATTTAGAAGCTGATGAGTAGGTGCAAAAATAAAGGCTTAGGGTTCTGGTAATTGCAGCCTCTGATATATTAATTTATTATGGAAAGAAACTGCATGTACATTTCTGTCGTCTTTTCTCATCACAGGATACTAGCTCTACTCAGGCACTTCCCAGCCAAGCTTCCTTCTGCTCCAAACTTGCTTGCCTTAGGAAAATCAGATAGGATCAAAGTCCTTCATCCTTCTAAGACCATCTGTTTTCAGACCCATAGATGCTGCCCTTACAATTGCAACCCAACACAACTGGAATGATTTATTCATCTCCAGGTAACATTTGTGCACCAGCCTTCTTAGCAAAGTACAGTATCAGCTTTACACTTAATGAAGCCTCCAGCGCAGGTGGTGAGTTGCTTCTGGCTTAGAAATGGCTGATGGACAGTTGGGGGTAAGCTGTTAGAGAATGTAGTTAGATGAAGCAGGTGAATCTCATCAATAAGAGTTTCTTGTCCAGTAAAGAGTCTTGGTTTACTAGATTCCTGGAATGTTTTTGAGATAATTCAATTCAACTGAATTTTAACTGTTGAATTAGGTTAACTAGGTGAGGAATTCATTGTTGAATTATGTGAGGAAATAAAGACCTAAAGAGAGGAAAGGACTTAAGTTATATAGCAGTTTGAAATGCATAGCCAAATTAAGCATCTACTTTATGTCAGCTCAATTTTTATGTTATTTTACTTACATTATCTTCTATAACCCATACATTCCTTTCTGTTTCCTCTTATACTGAGGATCTAATTAGTGTAATAGTACTTTGCATTCATGACAGAATCCTTTGTAAGTCAAATTGATAGTGAGATCTTCCTTACAAACAAGTGATGCTTACTTTTAGAAAAAGCAGGAATGTTAGAGTGAGCCTGTGGTGATATATATGGGTAATTTTAGTTAGAGCTAGTCTGAGTCTTGGCCTTTCCTGTAAGGTCCTTTGGGGACCCTCTGATTAAAGGGGGAGTCATGACTGTGATACTTTGTCACCTCAGAGGCTTGGTTTCCCTTTTGGAATGTTTTGGTTTTAGTAAATTGCTTCCTTTTCACTTTAGGTTTTAGGCTCTTTGACAAGCCATCTGCTTCTCAATCCAATTTCCCTTATCAGCAAGGGCGCTTAAGGCAGTTCAGATGGAGAACAAAAGCTTTCTCCAATTCCTGATGGTTTTGTAAGAGTGGGAAGGCTACAGGGAGAGATTGCATCTGCTTATTGGAATTCATTTGTGATGTATGTCTGACTAGGCAGTATTTTACCAGGGATTCTGCTGGGCTGGCTGAGGAGGAAATAAAATTCTATCAACATGCATTTTGGCTATTTTATCAACATGCATTTTGGCTATTTTATCAACATGCATTTTGGCTATTTTAATCCTTGCCAGTACCAGTTAGGGCTCTGAAGAGGTTATTGGGATTGATGTTGCTGCTGCTGGTTTTTGGGTTGTTTTTTGGTTCCTGAATCTGTTGTTCAGGTTTTTCCTTTGTCCTTTGTTTTTCTGTTTGGCTGCCTTTCCTGGTTGCTTATCTGTTCAGTGAGTGGCTTAATATAATGCAATTCAGCAGACTATATTAAGTGAAGATTCAGTAATTAATAAAGTAAGATATGGGGAAACCTAACATGAGGTCATGGGAAAGTGTTGTGGCTTCAAATATCAGCGTTGCCTTATACTGATTTTGTGACCTTGGGTAAATCATTCCATGTCTTTGAGCCATAGTTTCCTCATCTCTAAAAATGGGGATATAAATATCACCTTCCCCAAGATTATGGTGAGGATTAAAAGAGAGAATCCATAGAGAAGATCAGGTATTGAGTTTGTGCTAATTATGTATTCCCTTACATCTTTCTTCCTATCTCCTTAAGGAATATACATGGGGAAGTCAGACAGTAATGCAAGTGTGTGTGTGTGAGTATACATGGGGAAGTCAGACAGTAATGCAAGTGTGTGTGTGTGTGTGTGTGTGTGGATGTATGTATGGTGGTTTAATATAGTTCTAAGAAATGGCTGGAGTTCGCCACGGTCATTGGGAATTGGGAGGTAAGGGCTTGGGGCAAATGCATGTCTTCATTGAAACCAGATTGAGAGATACTTTCTGATAAGGTAACATAACACAATCTTTGTGTATTTAAAGATCTGAGGAGAGAAAAAGAACTTGGAGGTGGAGTCCTTGAGCTGTTGGCTTCCTCAGGGGGACCCTTAGAGTGTCTCTGTTAGCTGCTGATCTCTTAGAGATAGAATAATCTGCTTCACAGTAAACTAAGTATAGAACCTGAGGTTTGTAAGAATCTAAGGATTCTACTACTAGTAAAGTGTGAAGAATTAAAGGCAGTTATTTTGGCTTTGGAGAGGCCGTCTTTGTTTGCTTCCTAGTTCTCTGTGTGTTCCAGAAGGACAAGACAAGGTATTTTAGTTGCTGAATTCCATACAAGTGAGGTATTAAAATGTAACTTTATAGTTTGTCTAGTAAATTTCTTTTATGCATATTCTTTTTTTAAATGAAAAACATAGCATTGGAAATTTTTTTAAATAAAAAACATAAGATTAGAAAACTTTTATGCATATTCTCTCTCTCTCCAGTGATTTTATAAGGTAAGTAGGGTATGTAGGCTTATTCCCATTTTATAGTTAGGACAATCTGAGGTTCAGAGAGATTAAATGTTTTGCTTATATCATACAATTAAGTGGTAAAGGTGGAACTAATCTGACATTGTCTGATTCAAACCCTACTCCTATGTCTTGTCTCTGTTCTAGCCCTTTTTTGGGAGGAGGGGAAAGAGTCTCATTATGTTGCCCTCGGTGGCATCACAGCTCACAGCAACCTCCAACTCTTGGGCTTAAGCTATTCTCTTGCCTCAGCCTCCCAAGTAGCTGGGACTACAGGCGTTTGCCACAATGCCCAGCTATTTCTTTTTTTTTTTTTTTTTTTGCAGTTGTCATTGTTGTTTAGCTAGACCAGGCTGGGTTCTAACCTGCCAGCCTCGGTGCATGTGGCTAGCACCTTACCCACTGTGCTACAGGTGCCGAGCCTCTTTTCTAGCCTTTGTATAGAGAGGATCAGATTCATAAGGTCAGAATGCATTGCCAGGAGGAATAGTCCTCATCTGATCCTATAGGATCCCAGATGGATGGGTAATATTTTTCCTATTTCCCAGCTGAGGAAATCAAAGCTCTGAAAGATTAAATGACTTGTCTAAGTTCATCTGGAAAAGTAAAAAGTGGCAGAGCCTGGGACTCATTCTTTTTTGACTTCAACTCCTACTCTCTGAAGTGTATGATATATCCTCCCTAAATCCTAATGAACTACCAAAACAAAAAGTATGCCAGCGGCATGTATATTAGATAGCAGTTTGGGCTGTTAGTAAATAACCAAGTCCTCTTCCCCAGAAAGGTTTCAGTTGATAAGAATTCTCAGTCTATTTTTCCAATTTATGTAAAGGAGGATGATAAAAAACTGTTGTATTTGTACTTGCAATAAATTGATTCCTTTAGTGGAAACTCTAAAGATAAACAGTTGCCTTGCCAGTTTAGCACGAGGAAATACTTCAGCTCTGGAGCAGAAATATGTACTGAGTTTCTGGTGCAGCCTAATGTTCTAGACCCCAGGAGGAATTCATCATGAATCAGGGAATGTTAGAGCTCCAAGACCCATTCATTCTTAGGCTTAAAGGCTATTATCTAGTTAATCCAGTAGAACAATTCTGTTTGCTCCCTTGTGAAAAACTAAACACTGGAAAAAGTCCTTTCTTTCTCCCCAGTTTTGTTGTCTCCTTCCAGCACCCTCTATTGGGAGAAGATAACAGGCACTCAACTGGGAAAGGAGACATGTAGTCTAGTCTGGTATCACAAAGCAGAGCAATGAGGAATTGACTTGGAACTGTAAGGCAATAAATTAATAACTTCTATATTGCATTTTTCTGTTTTGATATCTGATCATTGTACCATGAGCTTGGTTGTGGCTGATTTGTATTGCATTGTTTAGTAAATACTATTTGAATGCAGAAATATCTAAGATAGGGAAAGTTAGGTTTCCTATATTGGCTTAATTTTGATTATTCTTGGAATGAATTGGGCCTAGACTAGGCATCCTCCCTGGCAGCTGTATTATTCCGTAAGTTAGAGCCTTATCGAATGTCATTTGTCTTGTGCCTATCATGCCCATAGCTTGTGTTAGATGCTAGAGTGAGAATGAAGAGAAGATTCTACTGTTGTCATTCATATAGTTTATGAAATTAAACGTATCCTCTTTCCTAAAGTCTAACAACCTGAAATGTAGGGTAGGTACTTTGTACGTGAGCATGTTCTTCAGAAGGGGAAGGAGACTAACATTATGTGTCATGTACAATTGGTTCTAATAATTTCATCCCCACAAGCCCATTGTTTTATCCCTGTTTTACAGATGGAGAAACTGACGCTCAGAAAAGTTGGGAGGCTGGACTAAAGTTATATAGCTAGTAAGTGGTAAAGCTAGGACATGAACTCAGGTTTGGCTGTTCTAAAAGTTGAGCAGGGCAGCACTCTTTCCCTTTCTCCCAGCTTATAAATAAAGTCAATCACAGAGTTTTTGCTAGATGATGGCAGTAGAAATCTATGGAATTGATTTCTCTTTCTGGCTATTTGGGGATGAGCAAGCAACAATAGAGCAAAATAGCAGCACTTTGCAAGCTGCAGTGATAGTGTTTGCTAATAATTGGGCTTTTAAATAACCCAGGTTGAGTCTGAGCTTCAGACACCTGAATTTGTGAAGCAGTTGCTACTCAGTAGCTAGGTATTCTTTTTTTAAATCCCACACCAGCAACTCAGAAAAGAATTCTAATGTAGGCAGGTGCGGTGGCTCATGCCTATAATCCTAGCACTCTGGGAGGCCAGAGGCGAGTGGATTGTCTGAACTGATGAGTTTGAGACCAGCTTGAAGAAGAATGACACCCTGTCTCTAAAAATAGATGATCATCGTGGCGGGCATCTATAGTCTCCGCTCAGGAGGCTGAGCCAAGAGAATCGCTTAAGCCCAAGATTTTGAGGTTGCTGTGAGCTATGATGCCATGGAGGGCGACACAGTGAGACTCTGTCTCAAAAAAAAAAAAAGCTAATGTATTCCCTGCAACATTAATCTTATCTACTCTTGCTCCTACAGATTTCTTTCCTTTTCTGTGACATGAAGCTAGATAGACAACTTAATTATTTTTAGGAAGCAAAATTGATGAGGCAGGATTGTTGCTTCTGGGACAACATGTGTAAAACCTCTGAGTAAATAATTTAGGGTTGGGAGTTAATTACTGCTCTCTTAGGTCACCATCCAGACAGTTGGAGACCCCAGTCTTATTGCTTGAAGGGTCAGACCATTGCATATGTCCTGAGAGAGATTCTGTTGTAAAAGGGGCTTTTCATTAAAAGCATTGGGTGAGGCCAATAATGGCAAAATTTGTTAAGTCAAATTATTCGGCTATTTATTTTGTGATTATTCATTATATGGCCACAGAGATTGGCTGCCACAGGAGTGTGATTTCATCACAATGAGAAGTCCTTGGACCAATGTCATGTTTCCTTAGTTTCTTTTGGTATTGTCATACAGGAGGGAATCTTAAGACAGTCACCTTCCCCCTTGATTTTCTCCTTCCTTCCTTCCTTCCTTCCTTCCTTCCTTCCTTCCTTCCTTCCTTCCTTCCTTCCTTCCTTTCTATCATAGCTGTGTACATTAATGCAACCATGGGGTACAATGCCTCCTTGATTTTCCTGGCTGTGAAGACAGCTGCTTAACTGCTTTCAGAAGTGATGATATTTAGTCTTCACTAGAAACTGAAAGAATCTGTGCATGTTATTTATTTTTAACTCTGTACTCATTGGAGTTGAAATGTTACTTTCAGTTTGTGGTTAAGCGTAGAACTGCAAAGGTGGGATAATGGAATTAGTATGGGCTTTAATAGTAGAACCAACTGGGGCAAAACCCCATTCTGCTACATAATAATAGTTTCCTCATCATTAAAATGAGAATAATGATAAATAATTATAATAGTAGTGATCCATGATTTTGGATAAGACTGTTAATTTTTTTTTTTTTTTTTAGAGACAGAGTCTTACTTTGTCGCCCTTGGTAGAGTACTATGACATCACACCTCACAGCAACCTCCAGCTCTTGGGCTTAGGTGATTCTCTTGCCTCAGCCTTCTGAGTAGCTGGGACTACAGACACCCGCCACAACGCCTGGCTATTTTTTGTTGTTGTTGCAGTTTGGCCAGGGTGTGGTTCCATCCAGCCACCCTCGGTATAGGGGGCCAGCCCCTACTCACTGAGCCACAGGCACTGCCCAAGACTATTAATTTCTTATAATTTATAGATTATGAAGGATGAAATGTCTGATTTCCTTAAGTACTAAGTTTGACAGTCGATATCTCTGACATTTCACTTTGACACCTGTTTTATTTTTATTGTGAAGGTATATCCTTGTTTTAAATGTACATTTTGGCTTGTGATTATCTTTCAGTTTTTTTCTTTCTATTTTTTTTTTTTTAAGACTGAGTCTTATATTACATTGCCCTTGGTAGAGTGCTGTGGCATCACAGCTCACAGCAACCTCCAACTCTTGGGCTTAAGCAATTCTCTTGCCTCAGCCTCCCAAGTAGCTGGGACTACAGGCGCTGGCCACAACACCTGGATATTTTTTGGTTGTAGTTGTCATTGTTGTTTGGCAGGTCCAGGCTGGGTTTGAACCTGCCAGCTCCAGTGTATGTGGCTGTCACCCTAGCCACTGAGCTATAGGCACCAAGCCATCTTTCAGGGGTTTTTTGTTGTTTTTTTTTAAGAGCAATTTTTGTGAAACAATGGATAAGTAAAAAATTTGTGTTATTTGTTGAATATGAGTTCAGTCGTGGGAACTGATGCAGCACAGACAGCTAGAAATATCAATGAAGTGTTTGCAAAAGATGTAATGCACAGTACGTTGATGGTTTGACGAGTTCCATTTTGGTGATTTTAATCTTGAAAATGAGCCATATGGATGACCTGACACCAGGGTGGATAATGATGAGCTGAAAGCGGTGGTGGCAGTGAGTCCATTTCAACCTACTTGTAATTAGCAGCACTGTTTGGCATTATTATTCCAACAATATTGAACCATGTGAAACAAATTGGCAAGGTAAAGAAGCTGGGTAGATGGATTTTGCATGAATTAAAATGAGCAATAGAAGAGAAATGGTCTTGAACCTTGTCTTTCTTTGCTGTGATGACATAAAGGCAAACCATTTTTACACTATATTGTTACGTGGGACGAAAAACGGATTCTTTTTGACAGTTGCAAGTGTTTGGCACAATAGTTGGATAAAGATGAACTGCCAAAACACAGTTCCAATCCAGTATTCATCAAAAAAAGCTTTTATGTCTGTTTGCTGGACCAGTGTTGGTGTTATTCACTACAGCTTCATGGAATCTGGTCAGTTGATTATAGTGATGTCTATTGCAACCAGTTGGAGAACATGATGAAGATGCTGTGATTAAACAGCCAAGACTGGTCAAAAGACACAGGCCAATCCTCTTGCAAGACAATACTCAACCACATGTTGTACAAACCACTCTGCTCAAACTACATAATCTGGACTATGGAAACCCTGGTGAACTGTATTCACCAGACCTTGTGCTAACTACCACTTCTTCCAGGCTTTGGACCACTTCTTGCAAGGAAGAATATTCAATTCTCTGTAAGCTGTGGAAAATGCCTTTTTCAATTTCATCACTATTTGCTCTCCAGGCTTCTTCCTTGCTGCCATAAATAGGCTATCATTAAGATGGCAAAACTGTCTCAATAATGCAGGTGCATACTTTGATTAATTGTACTACTTCTTGTTTTAGATATTGTAAACTTTTGATTCAAAAGCAGACATTTCATATTTAATGATCTGTACATATCTATGTCTTACATCTGTAAAATGGAAGCAGTCATTCCTCAACAGTGGGTTTGGTTTGAGAAATAAATTGGCCCTCTGGGCTTGGCGATCATAGCTCAGTGGTCAGGGCACCAGACACATACACTGGGGCTGGTTCGAACCCAGTCCGGGTCTGCTAATGTGACCACTACAACAAAAAAATAGCTGGGTGTTGTGGCGGGCACCTGTAGTCCCAGCTTACTGAGGCAAGAACATGGCTTAAACCCAAGAGTTTGAGGTTGCTTGTGAGCTGTGATGTGACAGCACTCTACCGAGAGCGACATAGTGAGACTATCTCAAAAAGAAAAAAAAAAATTGGCCTCTGTAAATAAAAGTATCTCATGACATGTCTGGTGCATAGGATTTGCAAATACTAAGTGCTCAGTAAGTGATTATGACCCATTGTTTTTAGGAGATTAAAAAAAAAAAAAAAGATAAAAGAGAGTATACATTTCTTAAGGGTCATACTTGTTAATTCTGCCAGTGGGAGCTCTTTTCATTTCCTTAAGGGACAGTTTGAGGTGGTCTGCTGGTAGTCATGTATCTAGGCAGATCTAGGCATGTATCTATGGAATTGTTTCTCCTGTGAGTTTACTTCCTAAGTTGTAGTCCTGTTTCTGCTGTTTCAAGTTGCTCACCATAGAGAGTACAAAGGCTGAGTTGTGGTTCAAAACTTCCAGTGCTTTGTATTTCTGGGTCTAGTCTGTATACAAGACTAAGGAGTGTTTGTAATAGGCTTTTAAGGAGGTGTGATCATGCTGTTATTTTGCTATTTCTTTGGTACAAACCAAAAAGGAGGGCTGACCAATAAAAAATGTTTGTGGATCAGTAAACTGGATGTCTCTGCACAGCTGACTTATGATCTTAAGTCTCTTCAGGCCAGAGACTCTGGCAGGTCTGACTTCCAACTCTTTCAGTTCAAGGATTTTGTTTCTTTTTCCTCACAGTTAGAATCCTTACAGGGCTTTAAAAGCTGAAATACAGAAAGATTAAAGGACTAAAGTCATATGGTGAAACTATATGAGCCTAGATTTCTTCCTTTTAATTCTCTTATTGTGTAGTTCTTGGGAAAATTAGCTGTTTATTTCATAAGATGTTTAGCCAACAATAAATAGTTTAAACATACTACCTGTATTTTTTTGAGACTACTTAGTGGTTTTCCTTCTCATAAATGCTATAGGATTTTGTTGTGTTGTAAAGTACATAAAGTCTATTCATGGCCAGTGTTGTATTTTTTTTTTCACCATACTTATGTGAGATAAGCAAGTTAGATGCTCTTAATGATTTTTGTTTTTGTCTTTAACTGATGAGGAAGTTGAGGCCCAGAGAGGGGAGGTGACTTGCTCAGAGTTACCTTGTAAGTCAAAAGTGGTATTAGAATGAGAATTTAGGAATACAAACTCCCTTTATTTTTAGGTTTCTGATTATCACTGGGAATATTGTCAAATTTTGTGCATCTTACCAACTGGGGATATTATCACTCTGTACAATTTTTGCCACTCTGATGAGAGGAAAGTATCTCATTGTTTTATTTATTTATTTTTTTTTTGTAGAGACAAAGTTTCACTTTTTTACCCTCGGTAGAGTGCTGTGGCGTCACACAGCTCACAGCAATCTCCAACTCCTGGGCTTAGGCGATTCTCCTGCCTCAGCCTCCCAAGTAGCTGGGACTACAGGCGCCCGCCACAACGCCTGGCTATTTTTGTTGTGTTGTTGTTGCTGCAGTTTGGCCAGGGCTGGCCTGATTCTCAACCCACCACCCTCGGTACATGGGGCCGGCGCCCCACATACTGAGCCATAGGCACTGCCCTCATTGTTTTAATTTTTATCTACCTAATTACTAGTGAAGTTAAATTCCTTTTTTTTTTCTTCTGAGACAGAGTCTCACTTTGTCACCGTTGGTAGAAGTTGTGGTGTCATAGCTCACAGCAACCTCAGACTCTTGGGCTCAAGTGATTCTCTTGCCTCAGCCTCCTGAGTAGCTGGGACTATAGGCGCCCGCCACAATGCCTGGCGCAGGGTCTTTGGCTCAGGCTGATCTTGAACTCCTGAGCTCAAGCAGTCTACCTGCCTTGGCCACACAGAGTGCTAGCATTACAGGCATGAGTCACTACCACACCTGGCCTAAAGTTAAATTCTTTTTTTTTTTCTTTTCCCTATTCCATTTAGCTTTATTTCACTCCACTCCATCCCTCCCCATTCTATTGTGCCTTCCCGTCCACTCACTCCACTCCACTCCATTCCTTTCAGTCTCACTGCACTCTGCTTGATCTCTTGCATTCCTTTCCATTATTTTAAGATTTTTTTGTGACCTCCCACCGCCCTCCCTCCTTCCCTCTCTCTGCTCTCCCAAGTTAAATTCTTTTCATGTTTATTTGCCATGTATAGTTCTTTGAATTTTGTGTCATTTATTATACTTTTTTTTTGCGACAGAGTCTCATCATGGGTAGAGTGCTATGGCATCACAGCTCATAACAACCTCAAACTCTTGGGTTCAGAGTTTTGGGGTCACAAAAATTGAGAGTTTTTGAGTATTATGACATCACAGCTCACAACAAGCTCAAACTCTTAGGCTCAAGTTTTTTTGCCTTAGCCTCCTGAGTAGTTGGCACTATAAGTGTCACCACCACATCCAGCTAATTTTTCTATTTTTAGTAGATATGGGATCTTGCTCTTGCTCAGGCTGATCTAAAACTCCTGATTTCAAGCATCCACCCACCTCAGCCTCCCAGAGTGCTAGGATTACAGGCATGAGCCACCATACTCGGCCTCATTTATTATACATTTTATGCTGGGTTCTTTTTCTTTTACCATATGTTAATGATATTAATCTTTTGTTATACATGCTACAGATATTCTTGATGTTTTATTTATGAATCCTGGCACTTCTCTAGAGCACCAAAGAAAATAATCCTTTAATGCAGGATAACTATTAAAAAGTAATATACTGGGGTGGCGCCTGTAGGTCAAAAGAATATGCTGGAGGTGGCGGGTTCAAGCCTGGCCCCAGCCAAAAACTGCAAAAAAAAAAGAGGAATATACCACTGTTAAAACTGTTAACACTACCACTTAACATTTATCTTCTTAGTTTTCCAAATTTTCTTATTCTTTGTATCTTTTGTCTTCTCAAGAACATTATTGGTGGAGGATTCATAATTAAAGTAGGATCAATTGAACATATACATCCTAAATCCTTTTAAAAACATCTTTGAAATGGAATAAAGCTGGTATTAATCCATGATGGCTAAGAGTTCGGGAGAGGAGGTGATACTAAAGGACAGAGAACAACGTTTTGGAATATGGAAAAGAGGCACAAATAGTGAATGATTTAACAGATTATAGACAGCAGAAATTGAGGCTGCAGAGGGATGTAAATGTGAAGGCATTTTGTGGTACAGATTCTAGAAATAACTATTGAAGATTCTTGATATCTTGAATGTTAGGATGAGAGGTGGAGCTGAAACAGGATTAGCTCAAAGCTTATATAAGAAACAGTAAAACTCCTAGATCCTTTCTCTATTTCAGCAGAACATTGGAGGTCTGTTCTCTGGAGAAATAAAATCAGGGAGGCCCTAGACTTCAGGACACCAGACTTCACTGAGAACATTCATTTAGAGAGATATTGTAAAATCAGGGATTAAGTGAAGGTCTCCTTCCTATTCTTAGCTCCCAGATATAGGCAGGCTTATTCTCCTCAGGTAGGAGATTGAAAGAATTCTCTCTGAAAAACTGCCTCACAGAGATTTGAGGTCTCTTCCAATTAAAAAAAAAACAAAAAAACATTGCCATGACATTTTCTCTTGCTTCAGTGAAGCCTAGCAGTTAAAATGCCTTACTGCTGATACCGTATGTCTGTGCTTTACTCTAAAGTGTGAAAGAATAGGCAAAGATTACCTGATACTTGAGAAAACCTCTAACACTAATAACTGAAACTAAACCACTAATAACTGAAACTAAAACAGACAAAAGGAGCCCCCCCCCCAAAAAAAAAGAGTGAATAGAGAGAAGGGGAAAGAGTGAGGTAGAGGGCGGGGGAGTATGTGAGCATAAGAGAAACAACTTAGGGAGCAAAAGAAAATTTGTAAAAGAAATACAGATCAGAGAAGATATTGCCTCAGTGAAACAAGAAGAAGATCCTGTTGAGAAAAAAGGAACAGCCAGAGAACAAGAAATAAAGTAGAATGGTACTATAAAGAAAATACCCATAGCTAAAAAAAGAATGAGAATAAGGAAGTAGAAAGTAGGAGAGAGAAGAAACAAATTAAAGGATTAATTTAAGATTTATTTAAATTTAAGAATTATTTAAATGTAAGAAGATTAATTATTTTTAGATGATTTCCTTCTCTCAGGTTTTTGGATCTCTTAACATTCAGATGTTAGGTTGTGGAATGAAGGAAATCATCAAAGAAATAATGTCATTTCCTAGTGCTTAAGTAGATGGGGATTTAGATCAAAAACCCTATCAATTGCCAGGTATTCTAAATGAAAAAAAAAAAAGAGAAATACATCACCCTAAAACTTCAGAACACTAAATAGAATGAAAATATCATAAAAGCTTCCAGAGAGAATTACGAAGTCAGTTACAAAAGCATTAGACTTCCCGAAAGCAATATTGGAAGTTAGAAGAATGTGGAGGAATTGCCTTATATTCTGAGAGGAAGTTATTTCCAAGCAATAATTCTATACCTAGTTAAAACTAACAATCAAATATGAGAGTGGAGAAAAAAAGATATATAGTATGTCAAAAGAGTTATCTCCCATGTATGCTATCTCAGAAAACTTGGTGGTTTCATCTGCTAAAATGAGGTAGAGAGAGTGGATTAAAGATGGCGGCTGAGTAACAGCTTCCCTGTAACTGGGCTTGGCGAATCTGGGGAGACAGGACTCCAGACATCTCTGGCAGGTGAGATCTGCCTACGATCATCCCTTTGAGGATACAGGGAGCCAGCAAGGGACTTCTGGACCCGAGGAGGAAGACAAAAACAGTGGAAAACTGGCAAGTGGCTGCGTGTGTTCGATCAACCTAATGACGCTAGCAACCGTGAGTACAAGCAGCAGTGAGACTGCAAACCGGAAAGGCCTTAACTGTGAACTTTTTTGGTGTTCTTGGACTTGGCGCTCAGTTGAGCTGCATTGGGGAGAGCTTGAGCAAAAGTGTGGAGAACTTTGGGCATTGTCTGG
>CAUYPK010031519.1:0-44299 GCA_963574355.1 Loris lydekkerianus | reverse complement strand
ATTCCCTCAGACTGATTTCTTCAAATGTTTCCCCTGCACTTTCTCCAAGTATATTTATAGTTTCATGACTTTCATCTTTTATCCAGTGAGAGTCAATTTTTGTTAGAGGAGAAAGGTGTGGGTCCAGTTTCAGTCTTCTACTAGTAACCAGCCAATTCACCCAGCACTGTTTGTTAAATAGGGACTCTTTCCCCCAATTTGTGTTCTTGATAAGTTTATCAAAGATCAAATGATGATAACTGTCTGGGTTCATCTCTTTGTTCTCAATTCTGTTCCATACATCTACCTCTCTATTTTTGTGCCAGTACCATGCTGTTTTGATCACTATAGATTTATAGTATAATCAGAAGTCTGGTAGTGTGATTCCATCTAATTTGTTTTTATTTCTGAGTAATGTCTTGACTATTTGAAGTTTTTACTGATGCTATATAAAACAAATTATTACTTTTTCCAGATCTTTAAAGTATGACAGTGGTGTTCTAATAGGGATTGCTTTAAATTTGTATATTGCTTTCAGTAGCATGGATATTTTAACAATGTTGATTCTTTCCAGCATTGAGCATGGTATGTTTTTCCATGTGTTAGCATCTTTGGCTATTTCTTTTCTCAGAGTTTCATAGTTCTCTTTATAGAGATCTTTCACATCCTTTCTTAGGTAAATTCCCAACTATTTCATCTTCATTGGCACTACTGTAAAAGGAATAGAGTCCTTGACTCTATTTTTTCAACTTGACTATTGTTGTTATATTTAAAAGCAACTGATTTATGAGTATTGATTTTGTACCCTGAGACATTGCTGTATTCCTTGATCACTTCTAAAAGTTTTGTAGTTGAGTCCCTGAGGTTTTCCAGGTATTAAATCATATCATCTGCAAAGAGTGAGAGTTTGATCTCCTCCACCCTATTTAGATGCTCTTAAATGCCTTCTCTTGCCTGATTACAATGGCTCAAACTTCCATTACAATGTTAAATATTGGTGTAGACAATAGGCATCCTTGTCTAGTTCCTGGTTTGAGTGGAAATGTTTTCAGTTTTACTCCATTCAATATAATATTGGCTGGGAGTATGCTGTAGATAACCTCTATCAGTTTAAGAAATGTCACTTCTATACCTATTCACTTAAGTGTTCTGATCGTGAAAGGATGCTGGATATTATCAAAAGCTTTTTTTGCATCAATTCAGAGAATCATATTTCTTTGTTTTTTATTTTGTTTATGTGATGTATTATATTTATAGATTTACATATAATAAACCAACCTTGAGACCCTGGGATAACACCCACTTGGTCATAGTGTATAATTTGTTTGATGTGTTGCTGGATTCTATTTGCTAGGATCTTATTGAATATTTTTGCATCAATATTCATTAGAGACATTGGTCTATAATTTTCTTTTCTTGTTGGGTCTTTTCCTGGTCTGGGGATCAAGGTGATGTTTTCTTTTAGAATGTGTTGTGTAGTATTCCTTCTTTTTCTATATTTTGGAAAAGCTTAAGTATATAGGTACTAGTTCCTCTTTAAAGGTTTGGTAGAATTCTGATGTGAAGGCATCTGGTCACAGACTTTTCCTTTTTTTGTGAGATTTTGTATAGTTGATTCTATTTCAGGGCTTGAAATAGGTCCATTGAACATTTCCAATTCTTTCTGGCTGAGTATAGGAAGGTGGCATGCTTCCAGGTATTGATCAATTTCCTTCAGATTTTCCTATTTCTGAGAACAGAGTTTTTATAATATTCATTAATTTATTTTTTGAATTTCTGAAGTGTCTGTTGTTATTTCATGCTTATCCTTTCTGATTGATGATATTAGGGATTTTATTTTTCTTTTTCTGTTTAGATTAGCCAAAGGTTTACCAATTTTTTTAATCATTTAAAAAAAAAAAAAAAAAAAAACACTAACTTTTTGATTTGTTGACCTTTTGAAAGATTCTTTTGTTTTCAATTTGATTTAATTCTGCTCTAATTTTGGTTATTTCTTTTCTTCTGCTGGGTTTGGAGTTGGAATGTTCTTCCTTTTCCAGTTGCTTGAGATGCTCTTTAAGTTGTTGACTTCCTCTCTTTCCATTCTTTTGAGGAAGGCTTGCAATGTTATAAATTTCCCTCTTGGGACTACCTTTTCAGTATCCCATAGGTTCTGACTATTCATGTCTTTATTGTTTTTGTTCCCCAAACTTGATAATTTCCTTCTTAATCTCATCTATGACCCAGCTATCATACAGCATAAGGTTATTTAGTTTCTATGTCTTTATTTGAGTATGAAGATTCCTGTTGTTGTTGAGTTCAACTTACTTTTATTCCATGGTTGTCTGAGAAAATACAAGGGATAATTTATATATTTTTTAAATTTGCTGAGGTTAAACCTGTGACCCAAGATGTGATCATGAACTGATGAGAAGATGTGTATTCCGTTCTGTTGGGATGAAATGTTCTGTAGATGTCTGTTAAGTCCATTTGTTGTAGGTGCAAGTTTACGTCCAATATTTCCTTGTTTAGTTTATTCTTGAAGGATGTATCCAGCACTGCTGAAGAGGTGTTAAAATCTCCAAATTACTATAGTGTAGGAAGAAATCAAGTTGTTCATGTCTGTTAAAGTCTTTTTTATAAATTGAAGAGCATTCTGGTTGGTGCATAAATGTTAATAATTGAAATCTCTTCATGTTGAGTGTTTCTCTTGACAAATATGAAGTGATCATCTATATCTTTCCTTACCTTTGTTTGTTTAAAGCCTATTGTATCTGTGAATAAAATCGCAACCTCTGATTACCATTTGTCTGAATTATAGATATCCATCACTTCACCCTGAGTCTATTTTTTTCCTTCAGGTAAGATGAGATTCCTGTATGCAGCTGATATGTCGTCTACATTTATGTATCCGTTCAGCCAACCTGTGCCTCTTTAGAGGACAATTTAAACCATTCAAATTAATTGAGAGAATTGATAAGCCTGGTAGCGTTTTGGGTGTCAAGTTTTTCAAATGTCCATTTTTAATCCTTTTGCCACAGTGGAAATTGGGTTTTGTTCAAAAATTTCTATGTGAGTTTACTTTGGTGGTAGAGCTTTGCACTGATCATTGTGGATTATGTGTCTGAGAATATCCTGGAGAGCTGCTTTAGTTATGGAAAATGTCTTCAACATGTGTATGTAATTAAGGTATTTGATTTCTCCATCATAAATGAAACTCAGTTTAGCTAGATACAGGATCCAGGGCTGAAAGTTGTTTTGTTTTAGGAGATTGCAGGTTGATGACCATTCTCTTCTGGCTTGACAAGTTTCAGCTGAGAGATCTGCAGTCATTCTATTATTCTTCCTCTTATAGTTCATGATTTTCTTACATCTGGCTGCTTGCAGAATTTTCTCCTTCAGATTAACTTTGGCAAAGTTAATTACAATGTGTCTAGGAGATGCTTTATTTGGATTGAGTCATGCTGGGGTTCTGAAACTATCTACTATCTGAATTTCAGTATCTCTTTTTATGCTTGGGAAGTTCTCCTCCATTATATCTTGGAGTAGAGTGTCAGTGCCTTTAGGACCATCTTCTTCTTCAGAAATTCCTATAAGGCAAATGTTTGCTATTTTGGAGTGGTCCCACAGTGCTGTCAGGGAATGATCCATTTTTGCTGTCCACTTCTCTGCCTCTTTGAGCATGTGGGAGTGTTCAAAAGCTTTATCTTCAATGTCAGGGATCCTTTCTTCTGCCTGCTGTATTCTCTTACTGATGGATTATACTGTATTTCTTAATTGTTTGAACACTGCAATTTCTTCCCTCATTGTGTCTTTGGAGATTTTTTTCTTTGAATTCATTGATTTCTTGAGACAACTTTTGAATTACTCCTTGAATTTCTAATTCCAACTTTACTTCCATTGTATTAATCTTATTTGTCATCCACATTCTGAACTTGATTTCTGACATCTCAGTCCTTTGTTTATGAATGGCATCTTCTATTGTGTCTGCTTTGTTGTTTCTTGGGGGGGTTTATGTACTCTGATTATTCATGTTGCCAGAGTTTTTCTGCTGACTCTGTCTCATGATTATTTTTCACTATTTGGCTAGCAAAGCTGGTAAGGTGAAATTGGATTGAAGCCTCCTGGGGTTGTAATTAACCAGCCAAAGAGCTGGGACTGGTGTCTGTGGCTTTTCTCCTACAAATTTATAAAGGTCCCATTTCGTACTGCAGCCTGAGACTCTAGGGACCTGCTTGGAGTGATGTGGCTATGTGGCTCTGTCTTGTATTCAGCCAGTCTCTATCCAATCTTAGTGAATCAGTGGCTTTGGGCTGAAATCTCAGCTGTGGAGAAATACAAGCAACTAAGACAAGCTGCCTCCCATGGGCAACAACTGGAAGAGGTGAATCAGACTGTCCCACTACAACACAACCATTGCTCAACCTTGGAGGGTCCCCAGGTAACCAACCTATACTAAGAGTTCTAAACCAATTTTCCTGGTCAGCACAATCACAGGTCAAGGGGGAGAGTTTAAAAGGTCTCCAGCAATTAGACAGCAGGAGTCTACTGGCAGCTCAAGTGTGACTCACTCAGGTGCTCCGTAGAGTCAGCAAATGCACCAGGGATTTGCATTTGCCAGAGTCAAAGTGGAGTCAGTGCCTCCTCAGCCAGGCTGCCACATTAAGTCACCAGCTGGCAGGGGGAGCTGAAGCTTGACTCTTTCCAGTGCTTGATGGAAACTAGAGAGTGTTCCACCTGAGTTTGTTCCATACCAGAGATTAAAAATGCAGTGAATGTTTTTCTCCCTCAGAGACTGCACTTCTGCCAAAGCCTCACTGCTCTTCTGGTACCCCTGTAGGGTGAGGTATGGCTCCCTCTGGCAGTCCACAGAATTGGGGAGATGTCTCTCTGAAATTTGACCCTGGTAGGATCACTCTACTTCATGGCAGGTGCCTCCGCATGGTTTCCCAAGCCTCTGCTCACAACTGATATGCACTTTTGCATAGTCAGGCCATTTATCCTCCCCCCTTGCACCTCTCTCCACTTCCATTGGAGTCACAGTTCCAGCACATCTGTGCCACTGTGGCCCATTCAATGCCCAGCCCTAGCAAGGAACTGCAGACACTCCTTTCTCTGCAGGGCATGGGCTTCTAGACCATCAGGTGAGGGGGGAAGCATGAACTGGGAGTTCAGAATGGCAGGGAAAATATTTGTTCAATTTTATGCTGAGCAAGAGACCCCAGGCTCACAGTGGGGTCTCTGTGGAGAAGGAGTCCAACCCTCCAGTGACTCTCCCACAGGGTGAGGCAAGTCTGTTCACTGTTCACTTGTAGAAATAAAACAGCAAGCCACTGCCATTGGGGAGGGGATGGACTCTTGTCCTCTTTGGGATGGGTTTTGTACCTGAAATTTGCTTCCTTAGAGTAGCAGCTTGCCTCAGCAGAGATGACATGCAGTTATTAATCTTCTCTCTCAGCTTAGCTCCCAATCTTCAGCTTTATTGTGTTCTTTCTGGCCATTATCTCCCCCTCTGGATGGGAGCATCTGTTGAAAGTTGGCTTCAGTCAGCCATCTTCCCCTCCTCCAAATTTATCAATTTTGAAAGGAGTAAGAGGCTAAGCAGCTCTGTAGTTTGCAGCTCAAAGGGCAAAAACTGGTGTTTCGGATGTATAAAAAAGAGTCCATATTCCAGATGCACAATCAGAACAATGAAAGGTTATACTCTAAGAGTAAGAGAACCAAAATAAAAAAAATGTCCAAAGTGGCCAGACATGGTGGCTCACACCTGTAATCTTAGCACTCTGTGAGGCCAAGACCAGTGGACTGCCTGCGCTCACAACTTAGAGATCAGCCTGAGCCAGAGCAAAACCTTATGTCTAAAAATAGCCAAGTGCTGCGGTGGGTGACTGTAGTCTTAGCTACTTGGGAGGCTGAGGCAAGAGGATCTCATGAACTGAAAAGTTTTGGGTTTTTGTGAGCTGAGATGCCATGGCCCTCTACCAAGGGCAACAAAGTGAGACTCTGTCTAAAAAAACAAACAAACAAACAAACAACAACAACAACAAAAAAAACGAAAACAAAAAAAAAAACGAAGACAAGAGCCCACCCCAATCACCTCAGGTCCTAACCAGATTAAGATGATTTAGGATTTCTAAACATTGAGTCTAAATGCCTAATAGAAGGAAGAGTAAAAACAGTAAGATCACAAGATTATTTGAAAACTCAAATTGTCTCTAGAATTTACCTATATGAGGCCTGTCATTGAATCAAAAAACAAGACTTAGAAATAACAAGAAAATAAGATGACAGAAACCAAGAGGAATAGTAGACAATAGAACTTAATCCATGAAATTTATTGATATTTTCACCAAAGAGCATAGAATAACCATAGTTGATGTTTTCCAGAATTTGAAGTGTGACAATTAAGTTCATGAACTCATCCTAGAAAAAATGCTACACGTCACTGCTGAATATCACTAGAGTCACATTTAAAGTACTCCCCATTAAGAATCTATGCACTGACACCAGTGCCTAGCCAACCTTTCAAAGCAATTTTGAAATTCTTTTTCTGGAACAACCATCAAAACTGTTATCAATGTATTATTACCCTTGAAGTCCTGAATGTTATCAAAATGTTTTTCTTTCAATGTTTCCTAAATCTTCATGGGGGGGGGGGGAAATCAGGTGAGTAAGGAGGGTGTTCCAATACAAGTATTTGTTTACTGGCTAAAAACTCCCACATAGATTGTGCCCTATGAGCTGCTAGCACTGTCACGATGCAAGAGCCATGAGTTGGTTAAGATTTTCTGTTAAAATTTTATTCACTGTTTCTCTATCAATGTATACTTGGTCTGCTATACTTCTCATAGTCAGTTGATGATTTTGACTCACAATTCAATGAATTTTTGCAAGGATTTTATTGTTGCTGCTTGTTGCTGGCCACCCTGACCTCTCTTCATCAGTGATGCTTTCTCTCCCCTAAGGAAAACATTTAATTAATTTGTACACTACCATTTTTTTTCATGGCATTAGCATCATAAACTTGGACTGATATGTTCCTGATTTCACTTTCCCTTTGCCAAGTTTAACAAGAAATTTATGAATTCAAGCTCCAACATCCTCATGATGGCATGTAAAAATATCCAACAACAATAATGATTGCCACTCAACAAGACAATGCCACACATTGACACAAACACAACTGAAAGACACTGATATACCAAGGTTATGAAATCTTAATGAGTTGTTTGTACAGTGCTGTCAATGTAAGTGTACAGTGGCAAGTTTGAGAACTTGTGAGACCTCATACATTCAAATGATTAAAAAACAAGATGAAGTATTTGAGAATGTAATTAAACTATTTTAAAAAGGTTTAATGAAATTCTAATGAAAGACTAAAGAAATAAAGTAACTGAGATTTTTAAAGTAAAAATTCATTGGTTGCATTTAAAATCAGTCTAGACATGCCTTACATGTGAAAGTTCTATAATATCAGTAATTGGGTTTCTAGAAATAATGATAAATGAATGGAACAAAGCAATGTGAGAAATGGCTGAGAATTTTTCCAAACTGATATCAAGATATCAATCAATTAATTTTAAAAGTTTTACTAATCCTATGTAAGATAAACACACACATATCAACAAGCAAAAACCAAAAAAGCTATGCGTAGGCACATCTTACTAAAACTTCTGAAAACCAAAGACAAAAAAAAAAAAAAAGTAAAATCATCTAATTAAAAAGACACTCACTCACCTTCAAAAGAAAATAAATAAGATTGATATCTAACTTTTAGATTAAAAAAAAACAGGAAACCAGAAGACAATAAAACATTTTCAAACTGGTGGAAAAAAATAGCTGCCAATCTAGAATACTATATCCCATGAAAACATCACTTAAAACTGAAAATGGAATAGGAACATTTTCAGACAAACAAAAAGTACAATAGTTTGTCATCAGCAGACCTGCACTAATGGATATATTAATGACAAAATTTAGACAGAAGAAAAACGTTCCCAGATGGCAGCTCAGAGATGCAATGAAAAGCAATGGAATAGATAAATATGTGTAAAAAATCTATATCCATGTTAATAAATACAACAAAAATAGCATTGAGGGATTTAAATTTTAAAAGTATTCAAACAGTAATAATAAGTTGGTGGTGGAGAATGAGTATTATTAAGTTTATTAAGGTCCTTGTATTTTTCAAAATGTCATAAAAGAATATGTGTCAATCACTAGGGTAACCCGAAAAGAATAGAAAAAGCAAATACATATAACTATCAATTCAATAGAACTAGAACAATTTTTTTTTTTTACGTTTCAGATTAATATGTAGATATTTATAACCTAAAATGATTAGGTTACATTGCTTGCATTTGTTAGGTAAAGTTCAAGTTGTAGTTGAACCCTTCACCCAGGAGATGTGCCATATACTCTTATATTGTGCTCATTAGATGAGAGTTTACCAATCCCACTCCTCTTCCCCTCTCCCCTTTTCCCTTCTCCCTCTTTGTCCCCACTTGAATTTAATTGTTTTTTCTCTCATGTGGTCATAAACAGTTTTTTTTTAATAATAAAAAAAAATACTTAAATAATCTAAAAGAAGGCAAAGGGTAAGAGAAGTAAGATATTGAACGAGTGGGGCAAATAGCATAGAGAAAGAAGGAAAATCTAAAACCAAATAAGTGGGGAAAGGGCCAAGGAAAGGGAAGGGAGGGGGGAGGTTAAGGTGAGGGAGGGTTATGGGTGGGGCCACACCTATGGTGCACCTTAGAATGGGTACAGGTGAAACTTACTAAGTGCAGAATACAAATGCCTACATAAAGTAAGAAAATGCCATGAAGGCTACGCTGAACAGTTTGATGAGACTATTTCAGATTGTATATGAAACCAGCACCTTGTACCCCTTGATTGCACTAATGTACACAGCTATGATTTAACAATAAAAATAAATTAATTAATTTAAAAAATGATCTTTTAAAACCAAGTAAGTGTCCTTTTGTTCAGTTTAAATGGAATAAAAATTCTAGTTAAAGGTTTAGTATAAGAAAGACACACTTGGTTCTGATTTTAGATAAAATGGAAAACGTGGAATAATTAATAGCCATCTTATAGCCCCGATGAGAATAATTCATTACATTAGAAAATTATATTACATGTATTTTGAAAGCACCTCCTACAAGAACTAGAGAAAGAGAAGTTCCAGAGTAAGGAAGTAAGGAGAAACTTTCAGAGGTGAACTGAACATCTGCCACTGCCCTGTCCTTGGTTTCTCAAAGGGGTTCTAAGCAGAGCTTTAGGCCAAGTATCTACCCTGGCTTTGGGAGGACTGTTGCCAGCAAGCAGAAACCAGCAAAGCCTTTAGTAGTAGGCACACACTGGAAGGACAAAAGGGAAGACTTGACAGGCCACTTCCCCCACAAGGCAATTGATGAAATCAAGGCACAGTATATGGGCTGGGTGGCTAAAAAATGGGCCAAAAACTAGAGCAGATTGGAATTTTCCTCAGTTTCCTAGTACTGAAGAGACAAAGACCCTCTATATCAGGCAGGAGTCTCTGGGAAAAACTCAGCGAGAATTGAAATTGCTGAGGAGAACCCTCAGAGGTTGTTTAAAATATCTCAAATGAGAGTTAAAATTGGTAAAGAGACACTTCTTACCTATGGATTCTTTTACACTGTGGTCCCTCAGAAAGTGATGATTAGTGCTGGTAATACCCAGGTGTCTCATTTACAAAAACCATTACACTATATGCTTATGGTGTGAGCTTTCTTATGGGTAAACTATACTAATGTCAATAAAACAAACACACAAAAAAGACACAGATTGTCAAACCAGGTTTAAAATTTTTCAAAACACAATCTTATACCACTTAAACACACATATATCATAAATACTAGGATATGGAATATAATAGTAAAATGAAGAAAAAGGCAAGTTGGTGTGGCTATAATTAATTCAAAACAAAGTAAATACTAAAGCAACAAAAACAGAGAAAAAGAAGAAAACTTCATAATGATAAAATGATCAAATCACTAGTAAGACAAAAAAAAAAAATTCTAAATGTAGGCACCTAATTAAATAGCCTCAAAATACCTTTAGCAAATATTCACAAAATAAAAAGAAATAGGCAAATCCACAAGTACATAGGAAATTTAACACATACTTCCTGGTAACTAGTTGAACAAATAGAGGAAAAAGAATTAATAAATACATAGAAGATTTGAAGTCCACCATTGACCTACTTGACCTAAACAACATACATAAAAGATTGTATGATACTAGAGACTCATTTTTTTAGCTATGTATGAAACATTTACTGAAATTGACTAGCAACTGAGCCAGAAAGCAAAGTTCATCAAATTTTGAAGGTTTGAACCAAACAAAAAAACTGACTACAATGAAAATAACAAAATTACTGAGAAATTAAGAACAAAATATTGACAATAAAATTCTGATTTTTTGAAAAAATAAATCCCAGCAATTTTAAATAATTCATAAAACAATATTACAATGGAAATTAGAAAATATTTTTATAAAGTTATAAAGATAGGATAACAAAATGTTGATTTAGCTGAAGCTGTGTATACAGAGAAATGTTTGGCTTTATGCAAAAATTAGAAAGAGGAAAGTCCATCAATAACCTAATTTACATCTCAAGATGCTGGCAAAATAAAACAAAACAAAAAAATACCACACACTGAAAATGAAGTAGAGTAAACAGTAAAAATATACATACAAAATCAATTCATTTAATGTTTTCTCATGGTATAAACTTTCTTTCTGAAAAAACAAAAAAGTGTCAATCTTGGTCTGTTTTGTAGTCTTCTTCCACTGGCTACACCCTTCAGCATACCTGAGTATTTTTCAAGGTGGCTCCTGTCAGGCATCATGCTGAAAAAGAGTCCATTCTCCTCAGCAATAAAGATGTCATCATCTGGTAAAGTCCAGAAACTTTCTGATGAACTCTTCTAAATTTCTACTAGAACTTTATTGGATTCACCAGACGAGGTTTTCTGGAAGATCTCATCATGCAGTTTAAATTTCTTTCTTTCTTTCTTTCTTTCTTTCTTTCTTTCTTTCTTTCTTTCTTTCTTTCTTTCTTTCTTTCTTTCTTCTTCTTTCTTCTTCTCTTTTCTTTTTTTTTTGTGTGCAGTTTTGGCTGGGGCTGGTTTGAACCCACCACCTCCAGTATATGGCGCCAGCGCCCTACTCTTTGAGCCACAGTCGCCGCCCTGCTTTATGCTTCTTTATTTGTGTCAGTTTTTTGGTTTCTCCAGAAATGCCCTCTGGCTACGTATTAGTTAGTCCACATGTGAGCACAAAGTGGGGGCAGTCAGTTTTGGTGGGAGGTCAGCGTCTGCAGGCTACCGAGGAAGAGACTAAAATGGAAGTTTCAAAAAGGAAGACACAAGAGGACCAGAGGAACACATCTTTAGTTAAAATATTCCCCCAATACTCCTTTAATCCACGAAAAAAGGCTTCCTTTCCTGGTGACACAGGCAGGTGGCTCTGTCTTGGGTATTTATGCTGACAGAAGAGAAGCTTACATACACACAGAGTTTGATCTCATTCTGTGACAGACACCTCTTGCTTAACACATTGATCAAGCAGTAAATTCTGATCACAAACCATCTGGAAGGAGTAGAAACTGCAAAAATTCTGAGTGTCTAATCACATCACTTGTAGGGAAAAATTAATTAGTTTGAGACTTTGGTTGTTGAGCAAAATCTTAGTAGAAAACTCTCATGCTACTTTGGTTCAATTACTATGAGGTGTCCCTTTGGGCCGGGCACGGTGGCTCACACCTGTAATCCTAGCATTCTGGGAGGCCAAGGCGGGTGTGTTGCCTGAGCTGAGTTGGAGACCAGCTTGAGGTAGAGCAAGACCCCATCTCTAAAAATAGCTGAGCATTATGGCAGGTGCCTGTGTCCCAGCTAGTAGGGAGGCCAAGGCAAGAGAATTGCTTAAAGCCCAAGAGTTTGAGGTTGCTGTGAGCTATGATGCTATGGCACTCTACTGGTGGTGACAAAGTGAGAATCTGTCTCAAAAAAAAGAAAAGAAAAATGAGGTGTCCCAAAGTCACCCCTGAAGTCATAATACATAGGGAAAATAGGAAATTGTAGCCAAATGTAACTTTTTTTTTTGAGACAGAGTCTCTCTTTTTTATCCTGGGTAGAGTGCAGTGAGTGGCATTATCATAGCTCACAACAACCTCAAACTCCTGGGTTCAAGCAGTCCTCTCACTTTAGCCTCTTGAGTAGGTGCCCACAATAACGCCTAGCTATTTTTTTTTTTTTTTTTTTAGAGATGGGGGTCTCCCTCTTGCTCAGTCTGGTCTTGAACTTCTGAGATCAAGGGATCCATCCATCTTGGCCTCCCAGAGTGCTGGGATTATATGTGTGAGCCACCACGCCTGCCCGCAACTCTTATCTTGAGGGTACCGTATATGCTCGACTATAAGCCGAGTTTCTTCAGCACAAAATTTGTGCCGAAAAACCCGAACTCGGCACAAATTTTGTGCCGAAAAAACTCAGCTTATACTCGAGTATATACAGTACTTAGATCTGGCAACTCAGGTGACAAATATTATCTTCTTCAGAATTAAAAGCAAGTATGCAAATAAAACTTGTACACAAATGTTCATAGCAGCACTACGCACTGTAGCCAAAATGTGGAAACAACTTAAATGTCCTTCGACAGATAAATGGATAAACAAATTGTGTAGTATACACACAACGGAATGTTAGTCACAAGCAGAGATGAAGTAGTGATAACCTTGAAATCACCCCCCAGACACAAAAGGCCAATGTTCTATGATTCCATCCACATGAAATATCCACAACAGGCAATCCTTTTGGGTTGGAGACAGATCCATGGTTGCTAGAGGATGGGGGAAAGGAGGAATGGAAGTGACTGTTGCCTGGGGTTTCCTTTGAGGGTAGTTAAACTGCTCTAGAACTAGATGGTGGGAACAGTTGCACAATATTAGTAATGCACTAAATGTTACTAATTTCGTTATGTGCATTTTACCACAATTGAAAAAAACAACAACACATTTCCTATAAGCAAAACTAAACAAAACATCTTTTCAGAGATATTTGGGCATTTACCCTAAATTCTCCAAAGAGAAAATTAACCAATTAACATATTGGTTATATATTTTTACACATAGGTGTATAAATTTGTCAAAACTCCTCAAGTTGTAGTTAGGATTGTGTACGTTTTACCACATGCAACCTTTACCTCAGTAAAAATTAGCCAATTAAGAGTAACATAAAATATAACTATGTAAAAAAATCATCTGTGGGAATGTGGTATTACCCATAAGATTGGTTGAATTACACAGTGGCTGGGAGTCTAGATATTCATCTCCAGTGCTCTGTGGAGCTCTAGGAAGCATATCAGACAGGGATTCCCACATGGAATCACAATCAGGGCAGATGGTGGGGAGGTTGGAGGATGCGGCACTCTCCTGGGGAGCGGCACTCATATGAACAGGATGGTGGGGACTTGCTTCCCATTCACAGCAAGGCTGAACATAATTTCACTTAATGTCCTTTGGCTATAGAGCAGTCAGTAACGATAACTATCCATTGCAAATAAAATCATTTACAATTGTCATGTGGCAAGCTAATCCATTGCTACATTCCTATTCCACCCTTGTATATAAAATCACCTTCTATCTGACAAATGAATCAATACAAGATTTTCCCTCTAATTACATTAGAAGGATCCAGTAAAACTATTCCCAAACAGATGCAAACATTTAACAATATTCATAGCGGTGCCTGTAGCTTAGTGGGTAGGGCGCCAGCCACATACACTGAGACCAGCGGGTTCAAACCCGGCCTGGGCCAGCTAAAACAATAATGACAATGACAACTGCAATAACAACAAAAAAATAGCCAGGTGTAGTGGCAGGCGCCTGTTGTCCCAGCTCCTTGATAGGGTGAGGCAAGAGAATCACTTAAGAGTTTGAGGCTGCTGTGAGCTGTGAAGCCACAGCACTCTACCTAAGGCTACATAGTGAGACTCTGTCTCAAAATAAAAAATCAATTTATCATTGCAATTAAAAAACAATATTTACCAAACATTTCTTTGTTTACTGAACCCAAGCTACATAGAATTATAGTATTAGTACTCTATTCTGTGTGGTCAACTTCATATTAACTAGATTCCTCAGTTATTTTTTAATCTCATTGAATGTGGCAGGTGATGTGAAAGCTTCTGGTTCCCAAGGAACTTGGTCTAGTTTCAGTGCTTCTTTTCTTTTCTTTTCTTTCTTTTTTTTTTTTTTTGTAGAGATAGAGTCTTACTCTATCGCCCTTGGTAGAGTGCTGTGGCATCACAGCTCACAGCAATCTCCAACTCCTGGGCTCAAGTGATTCTCCTGCCTCCGCCTCCCAAGTAGCTGGAACTACATGTGCTCACTACAATGCCTGGCTATTTTTTGTTTCAGCCATCATAGTTGTTTGGCAGATCTTCAGTGCTTATTTCTTCCTTGCCAATTCTTTTGTGTATGTATCAGATGGAAATGAGGTTATATACCAAGAACTCATAGCACCCAGTTTCTGCATTCCAGAGGAGCCCAAGCCAAAGAGGGGAAGAAGATCATGGACTGGTAAAACGACCACCACCCACATTTGTGTTTATGTGGGCTGTGACAAAACCTATACAAAGAGTTCTCATCTCAAGGCACATCTGCAAACCCACACAACTACAGATTATCCAAGATGGCTACCGAGTAACAGCCTCCTTGCAACTGGGCACAGTGAGTCTGGGGAGACAGGACTTTAGGCATCTTTGGCTGGTGGGATCCACCCATAAACATCCCTTTGAGGACACAGGGAGTCAGCGAGAGATTTCTGGACCCCATGAGGAGGACAAAAGCAGTGGAAAATTGGTAAGTGGTTGCATGTGTTCCTTAGGTCTAATCCCACCAGCAGTTGTAAGTACAGCAGCAGTGAGACTGCAAACTGGAGAGGCCTTACCTGTGAGCTGCATTGGTTTTTTTGGACTTGGCACTCAGTTGAACTGCCTTGGGAGAACTTGGGCAAGAGTGCCGAGGATTTTAAGTGTTGTCTAGGGCCCCAGACTGAGCCGCTGAGGCAGACGGAGCTAATAGTGTTCATCTGTGGGCTGTGCAGAGCCATTGTGTGAGAAGTGCCCCGGCAAGCTCTGCCCTCAGGGTTGCAGAGCAAGGATTAGGCTGGAGAGAGTAATTTAGTGACTGAGCAGCCTAAGGCAGGGACTGAGACGCCTTACAGCCTTAGCTCTCAGAGGCATAAAATGAGACTGGTTTTGGCACACTGGGTAAGTAAATAGCCACTACAGCAGTGATCCCAGTGACAAGCACTTTCCTGGGAAAGCTTCTGTTTAGCCAAGTTTCGCAGGTTAAAGTGCCTTTTGTGTGGGCTGAGGAGAGATGTAGGCTCTCCACCCTGTGGGGTTTGAGAAATCAGCAGAGGCCTCCAGTCTCCATCTCATATAGGTGTATCAGCATTGTGTTTAACATCTCATACCCCAGAGATTACCTGTTGCCCAGATAATATTCAGCAAGATGTATATATTGCTTTTTTTTTTTTTTTGTCTTTTTTTTTTTAATTTCAACATTTCCCCTATGGATTTCTCTTTTTAAAATTTCTTTTCTTTATTCATTTTTCTAGTTTAAATATAATTTCCCATTGTTGACTTTTTCAACAATTAGAACTTCATTTCTGCTAGTGTTTCTACCCCTGTTATTTGGTTTTTCCCCCAATTTTATCCTGTAAAGTTTTCTGTTTGCTTGTTTTGGTTTTATTTACAGCATTTCTGTTTTTCCTCTCTTCTTGGTGGAGGTGGGATACTGTGTCCGAACAGGTTAGCAAAGAGCTGCTGACCTCAAGGGAACCACCCAACCCAGCACCCACAGAAATTGGGGTTTTTTAAGGTTGGGTCAAAGTACCCTACTATACACCTATATTTCTCTGTTTCCCTCTTTCTGTGCCTCTCTTCTTTTTGTCAATATTCTCTTATACCCACCCCCTCTCCTTTCTCTTTCTCTTTTTTTTTTTTTTTTCTTTCTTTTTTCCATTCCTGCTCTTCAACCTTCTCATCCTTCTGGTCCTGTACTAAAAGGACTCATTGAAACCCTAGCCCAGAGTCACAGCAACTTAAAGAGCAAAGGAAGTGAAAGGAAAATCAGGGCAATGAAACACATAAAAGAAATCACTCATGAGGAAGAATCACCAGAAAAATCCTGGCAACATGAAAAACCAGTCCAGAGCAATTCCCTCAAGGGACCACAAGGTAGCTACTGCAGAGGATTCTACCTATAAAGAAATGTTAGAAATGACAGAAAGGGAATTTAGAATACACATGATGAAAACAATGATGGAAATGATGGAAACAATGAAGGAAAATGCTGATACAGTGGAAAATAACCAAAAGGAAATCCAAAAACAGAATCAAATAAGAGATGAATGATATAAAGCATATAGAAAGGATATAGCAGAGCGGAAGGAACTGAAGCAGTCAATCAGGGAGCTTAAAGATGCAATAGGAAGTATCAACAACAGATTAGACCATGCAGAAGAAAGAATCTCAGAGGTAGAGGACAAAGCTCTTGAGATAACTCAGATAGTTAAAGAGGCAGAAAAGAAGAGAGAGAAAGCAGAACATTCACTGACAGAATTATGGGACTTTATGAAGCATTCAAACATATGAGTTACAGGTATCCATAAAGGGAAGAAGAATGTCCCAGGGGAATGGAAGCCATACTAGAAAATATTATAAGTGAAAATTTCCCAAATATCACCAAAGATTCTGACACACTCCTTTCAGAGGGATATCAGACCCCAGGTCACCTCAACTCTAACCAAACTTTTCCAAGGCACATTGAGGTGAACCTGTCCAAAGTCAAGACAAAAAAAAAGAATCTTCAAGCTGCCAGGAGTAAGCACCAGTTGACCTACAGGAGCAAATCCATCAGGGTGACTGCAGACTTCTCTAATGAAACTTTCCAAGCAAGAAGACAGTGGTCATCTACCTTTAATCTACTTAAACAGAACAATTTTCAGCCTAGAATTCTATATCCTGCTAAGCTAAGCTTTAACATTGATGGATAAATCAAACCATTTACTGATATATAAATATTGAGGAAATTTGCCATGACAAGACCAGCTCTATAGGAAATACTTCAACCTTTTCTACACACTGACCATCACAATGGATCAACAGCAAAGTAAGAACTCAGCAATTAAAGGACAGAACCTAACTTACACACTGATGCAAAAGGTAAAACCAAGCAATGGAGTCTCACAAAATAAGATGAATAGAACACTACCACACTTATCAATCATCTCAATAAATGTAATGGCTTGAATTCCCCACCTAAGAGGCATAGATTGGCTGACTGGATTAAAAAACACAAGCCATCCATTTGCTGTCTGCAGGAAACATACCTAGCTTCAAAAGACAAATTAAAACTCCGAGTTAAGGGTTGGAAGACAATTTTTCAGGCAAATGGACTTCAGAAGAAAGAGGAGTTGTAAACTAATTTTCAGATACATGTGGATTTCAAACAACTAAAGCAAAAAAAGACACAGATGGTCACTTTATATTGGTCAAGAGAAAAATACATAAAGAAGATGTTTCAATTCTAAATATTTATGCACCCAATTTAAATGCTCCCAGATTCTTGGAACAGACCTTACTCAGTCTGAGCAATATGATATCTTATAATACCATAATAACAGGGGACTTTAACATCGCTCTTCCAGAGCTGAACAGATCCACTAAACAGAAATTAAACAAAGATATAAGGGAGTTAAATGAGACCCTAGAACAACTGGGTTTGATAGATGCATATAGAACACTCCACCCCAAAGATAAAGAATATACATTCTTCTCATTGCCCCATGGAACATTCTCCAAAATTGATCATATCGTAGGCAACAGAACAAACTTCAACAGAATCAAAAGAATTGAAATTTTATCTTGTATCTTCTCAGACCACAAGGCATTAAAGGTGGAACTCAACTCCAACAAGAACGTTCAACCCCACACAAAGGCATGGAAATTAAACAACCTTCTGTTGAATGACAATTGGATGCAGGAAGAAATAAAAGAGAAATCATTAACTTCCTTGAGCATAGCAACAATGAAAACACAAGCTACCAAAACCTGTGGGATACTGCAAAAGCAGTCCTGAGAGGAACATTTGTTGCTTTAGATGCCTACATTCGAAAAACAGAAAGAGAGCACATCAACAAACTCAAAAGTCATCTTGTGGAATTGGAAAAAGAAGAACAAGTGATCACTTGCCCAAGTTGGAGGTTGCTGTGAGCTATGACAGCACGGTACTCTACCCAGGGTGACAGTTTGAGACTCTGTATCAAAAAAAAAAAAAAAAAGAGTGAGGTTATATGAACAACTCTTTAGAATGGCCTAAGTCAAATAGTGCAAGGGAAAAAAATTACAAACTCCATGGAAAACAAAACACTAATAAAGAAAGGAAATAAAATTTAAAACTATTTCTTGGTTCTGCAGTCAATAACATTTATAGTGTCATAATATAAATCCTGTTTATTAAAATTCAACTTTAAGAATCTATGGCTAGATAATATATAGATGTAATTTTGGATTATAAGACAAAAATGCTAATAACTTTGTCAATCTAAAAATAAAAGTTCAAATGATAGAAGATGAAGGTGGAAGGGAGTAGAGCTCAAAGTGAGTGAGGAGGCAAAAATTCTCATCTCTTGAAGAGGGAACCAAAAGACACTACATAGTTAGTAGAATTAGTGGTAAAGAGGCCAGTATATGACTGCTGGTGGTTAATGGGCAAGCATGCTACCTAACCATCCCCGTTCCCCTCTACGTCCTTGTGACAGAGCACCAGTTTTATTCAGGGCATCCGTGTGGCTGGCTATATGCAACAGATCATTTATAAACCAGTGGTTCTCAACACTGACTGCACCTTGGAGTCTCCTAGAAAAGATAATAATTTAATTGTTCTAGAGAAAGATTTCTCAACCTTGACACTATTGACATTTTGGACAGGATAATTCTTTGTTGTTGGGGTGTGTTCTGTGCATAGTAAGATGTTTGGCACCATCCCTGCCTGTCTACCTACTTGATGCCAATGGCACCCACCTCCAGTTATGACAATCAAAAATGTACTCAGACATTGTCAAACTGCCCTAGCTTGAGAATCACTGGATCAGGATGAGACCATGTATAGATTAGTACATTTTTAAATATGCATGAAAGATTCTAATATGCCACCAGTCTTGAGAACCACTCACCTAAGCCAATTACGTAATCTAGTTTCTTATACGTTTTTCTAGCTTCTCTTGTAGCTACATATGACCATATGATTTAGTTTTGGCCAGTGAGATTTAAGTGAAAGTTTATCTGAGAAAGCTTATAATTTCTTGATAAAAGGTGACAGCACTTATTTCTTCCCCATCTTTGTGCACAGCTGTGATGTTTGGAGTGCCAGCCACCATCTTGTAATCAAATGAAGACATGAATGAATGAATATAAAATCAAGTCTGTTAAGGACAGTGGAGAGAGAAGATTGAGGTTCTGGGCCCCAGCTGGCAGTTTTTGGCAGCCAAATCAACAATAAGCTGGACTTCTTAAGTGAGTAAAAATATTTCCTTGTATGGTTAAGCTGTAATCAGGTTTTTGTGAAAAGTAATCACAACTATCACAGTTAGAAATCTAATGGACAGAAGAAGTAAAAATAGAAACTATATTGGTAGGATAGGGCAGGTAAGGAGAGAAAGGATTATAAACAAGCTAAATGCTCATTTCTCATAACAGGATGCTTAAAAGGATAAATCAAAGCCAGATATATATCTATCAAAAAAACCTTAAAAACATATGTGCACGCACTGATAAGATGAATGTTCATACTAGCATTATTTTCCATAATTTCCCAAAGTAGAAACAATTTAAATGTTAACCAACTAATAAATTAATTTAAAAAATGGTCTATCTGGCTGGTACAGTGATTTACACCTGTGATCCTAGCCCTCTGGGAAGTCGAGAATTTCCTGAGCTCAGGAGTTCAGGGCCAGTCTGAGCAAGAGTAAGACTATTTTCTTTCTTTCTTTCTTTCTTTCTTTCTTTCTTTCTTTCTTTTTTTTTTTTTTAAGATAGTTTCACTATATCGCACTCGGTAGAGTGCCATGGCATCACAGCTCACAGCAACCTCAAACTCTTGGGCTTAAGTGATTCTCTTTCCTCAGTCTCCCAAATAGCGGGGCTACAGGCGCACACCACAATGCCTGGCTATTTTTTTGTTGCATTTGTCATTGTTGCTTTAGCTGGTCCAGACTGGATTTGAACCCACTGGCCTTGGTGTATGTGGCTTGTGCCCGCCCACTGAGCTACAGGCACCACCCAGACAGTTTTGTAAAAATAGAAATATTAGGTGGTACCTTTAGCTCAGTAGGTAGGGCACCAGCCACATACACCAAGGCCAGTGGGTTCAAATCCAGTCTGGGCCAGCTAAAACAACAATGACAACTGCAACAACAACAACAACAACAACAAAAAAAAAATAGCCAGGCGTTGTGGTAGGTGCCTGTAGTCCCAGCTACTTGGGAGGCTGAGGAAAGAGAATCGCTTAAGCCCAAGAGTTTGAGGTTGCTGTGAGCTATGATACCATGGCACTCTACCCAGGGCAACAGCTTGAAACTCTGTCTCAAAAATAAATAAATCAATAAATAAATGGAAAAATTAGTTGGGCATGGTAGTGCATGTCTATAGTCTCAGGTACTCAGGAGGCTGAGATAAGAGGATCTCTTGAGCCTAGGAGTTTGAGGTTGCTGTAAGGTAGGCTGAGGACACAGCACTCTACCCAGGGTGATGGAGTAAGACTCTGTCTGAAAAAAGATAAAGAGAAAGGAAGGGAAGGAAAGGGAAGGGGAGGGAAGGGGAAGAAAAGAAAAGTATATCCACACAATGGAATATTATTCAGCCATAAACAGGAATGAAGTTCTGATACATGCTACAACATGATCAATCTTGAAAACATCATACAAAGTGAAAGAAGCAAGTCACAGAGGGTCACACAAATCCACAGAAGCACAAAGTAGCTGAGTGATTCCAAGGGCTGGGGAGGAATGCAGTGGAGGGTGATGGTGAATGGGAATGGAGCCTCCTTTTGGAATGATGAAAATGTTCTAGAATTAGTGGTGATAGCTGAACAATTTTATGAATTGAGTGCTAATGAATAGCACTCTAAAAGAGGGTAATGTAATGGCACATAAATTACACCTCAATAAAACAATAATACCAACAGAAACAGCTGTATAAGCTGAGTGATAGAGATACGGCAGGACCCACCAACAGGCAAACTTCAAGGAGATTCCTGCTTAGGAGCAGCTGCGAGACTTGGCCAGGCCAATTGCTTTTCATTATTATTTATGTATATCCCTTGATTTTTTTTTAAAATGTGTTTATATTACTTTGGAAAATTTTTTAAAGAAAATTTAAAAGGAAAAAAAAAAGACCTAAGAATAAGTCTTTCTTGGTAGCCTTGGATAAACTAGCAATTCTAGTAAGAAAGACATTTTTCTGTTATTTCCAGGCATGTTGCCAATTTAAATCCCCTTCTTTTCCTGCTGGTGTCCGCCAATGTGGTATCAGAGACTAAAAACAAGCTTCTAAGTGAATAGGAAAAAAAGAAATGAAAAAGCACATTCTTAACTAAAATCACACATTTATAATTCCTCAGTCCCATGACAGCCACGTTGTTTTTCATAACCTTGAAAAAGTGAGGAGCATCTCGTAACTCAGAAGTAACCTCTAAATCCCTTGAAGAGCTTTTCAACGAGAAAAAGAAATGAGTGTTTAAACAGTGATAACCTGTCACTTCAATCCAAATCTAAACTTCAGCCAGTAGGACAAATGTGCATGGTTGTTCGAGGCAGGACTGTAGGTTTCAAAACAGAGGATTATGCTCTCAGCTGGGCAATCTGTTTTCCCAAGGAAGGCACTTCTCCCCTGCAAATGGCTGGAAAAAGCCGCGAGGCCCAGACTTAACCAGCTGCCCCTTAATGAATCCACAGTCTCAACTCTTACAAGCTGCAACTACAACTTAAAAAACTTTAGTCACATTTTTGTTAGGTGTCCTGTGGTTCTGACACCTGCTTGGAAGTCTCACGGCTGAGTGTGAACATGGAGCTGGGGCGGGAACTTGTGGGGACCTCTCCACCCCTGCTTGGGTCTCCCTGAAGTTTCCATCAGATTCGTTACTGGAATAGAAAACAAATGAATTTAAAAGTCCATTTGGCCTTTTCTGGCTTATTTTGGTGCTCATCCAGTCCAGAAGATGTTCTTTATTTTATGTTCTATTTTGCACAAACTGCTTCTCATTTAGAGTAAAGAGCAAAACCTCTGGCTTCTAACCCTGCCCAACACTCCCTTGAAGTCAATCAAGTGCGTTTTTAATTCTTCAGGCTCAGCAAGGTCTTATCTCAATCCATCTGCATTTCACGACAGTCTCGCATTTCCTCTCTACTTTCCTGAAGCATTTGTGTGACTCTCATGTTCCCTCAATGCCCCCCTCACCCGAGGGAATGTCCCAACACACTCAAGACTTACAGTCGGACGGTGACTGTGGCTCAGTGGGTAGGGCGCTGGTTCGAACCCGGCCCTGGCCAAACTGCAACAAGAGAAATAGCCGGGTGTTGTGGCGGGCGCCTGTAGTCCCAGCTACTTGGGAGGCTGAGGCAAGAGAATCACCTAAGCTCAGGAGTTGGGGGTTGCTGTGAGCTGTGATGCAACGGCACTCTACCTAGGGTGATAAAGTGAGACTCTGTCTCAAAAAAAAAAAAAAAAAAGGAAGAAAGAGAAAGACTTATAGGGGTTGGAGAGAAGAAGCTGGACACTGCTCAAAGTCATTGGTACCTGACTTCCCACCAAGCGCAAGAGGCACCTCCGTTCTCTGAAACCTTATTTTGCCAATCCTCACTGGGTTCTTAGTTCCTGCCTCAGTGTTTTTTGCTTTTTTGTTTTTTTAGATAGAGTCTCACTGTGTCTCTCTGGCTAAAGTACCATGGTGTCATAGCTCACAGCAACCTCAAACTCCCGGATTTGAGCAATCCTTTCGCCTCAGTCTCCCAAGTAGCTGGAACTACAAACCCCTGCCACCCAGGCATTTTCTCTACACCCAGCTGTTTTTTTTCTATTTTTAGTAGAGACTGGGTTTCACTCTTGCTCAGGCTGGTCTAAAACTCCTGAGCTCAAGCAATCCTCCTGCCTCGGCCTCCCACAGTGCTGGGATTACAGGAGTGACCCACTGCGCCCAGACCTCAGTGTTGCTTTTATCAAGCCACCCAGCAAGTGGGGCCAGATAGGTCTGGAAGGCTTATATGATGAAAAGATTGATGATGGTGGACCCTCGGGTGCTGTGGTTGAGGGTCAGCAAGATTTCCACTGCGATTTCACATTATCCTCTGTAAGGAGGAAGGAATCACTCCCCACCTTTCAGTGGGTGGCGAGTTGGCTGCCGCCAGCACCAAGCTCTCTGTTAACTCCTTAACATCTGTATGAAATAGTTTCTCTTTTCCAAAGGTTCCAATAAAAAATATCAGAACTGAATCCAATTGGCTAGTTTGAGTCATTTGTTTATGCCTGCACCATCTCTGTGTCTTGGTGGGAGGATTCCAATAGACTGAGCAGGAGTCCCTGGTCCCCCCTGGCTGGGGAGGACGGAGAGCAGGGTTGTCACTGTGAAAGGAAAGGCAGGTCAGTGTCAGAGGGACAAGGACACGGCTTTCTCTATATGTATCTACTCAAAATAAGAAAAGTGGAAAGAAACAAAAGGAAGGAGAGATGAGGACCAACCCTGAGAACGCAGGTGTCTCTCACACTCCCAGACAGACGCGTCTTGGCTTCCATCTCTACCTTCCCTTTGGTGACTTGTTCTTTCTACTCCTTATTGAGGTTTTGGTGCTCACAGTCTTTGAGCTCAGCATGGAGGTAAATGGCAAGGCTGGGTCAAAAAGGAAGTACATTTGGTACCAATGATCCACTGTCCCAGAGGGAATCCATCACACCCGCTCCCTGTGCCCGGCCCCGTCATCACACCCGCTCCCTGTGCCCGGCCCCATGCCCACAGAGGGACTGTCTTCCTGCAGAAGAGAGGTTGAAACTCTGGGAAGGCTGGGCCGCGCCTCACACGCTTCCACCTCCTTCTTGGAGGCCCCACACCCCCTCTGGTGTCCTTGCCCCCCAGGGGTTGGCTGGGAATGGCTTAAGGTAGGAACTTTTCAGGACCATTTGTGTTTTCAACAACAGAGCTTGGGAAGACTTAGTGGTGGAATTTCCGGCAGCAGGGTCTGCAATGGAGGAAACTCTATACTTCCATGTCAGGCCAACTTGCGTTTGATTCCCAGCTTTACCACTCATTAAGTATGTGTCTTTGGGCAAAATACTTAACCTGCTTGAAAGAACTGTACTTCCAATACCCATCAAGGGATCTGGATTGAAGTAGGCACCTTGTGAACACAACGTTGCATCATCATTGGTAAGCACTGTTCATTCATAGGACAGAGCGCCAGAACCTACTCTTCTGTTTGACCTTTGCCAAATCCCTGCCCTCTGGATGGTACTAGACATTCTGCCTGCTTTGAGAGCCTGGGATTTCCAAGTGGGCCATGTGAGAAGCCAGGGCAAAGGGTGGCAGGGCACACACCCATGTGTGCACGAGAGGGTATGAGTAGATGTCCCTTTGAACCAGGGGATGTGACTTGGAACCCAGAATGTGCTGCAGGCAGGGTGGCCTCCAGTTTCCACCCACCATGTCAGGGTGGCAGTCACTAGTGTTTTGGGCAAACTTGAGAGGCAGGCAGAGAAACAGGCCTATAGAAGACCAAGGTTGAGTTGCCAGAGAGTCACCCCAGGATGCTTGAAAGGAACAGGGGGCTAGGTGGGCCTGAGCTGAGTCCTCCGCAAATCTCTCTCTGTGGAAAGGGTGGTGACAGGCTCAGCCCCTCCTGCAGGGTGCTGGTGGGAAGCCAGGCCTCCCTTTCAGTGTTTTGCAGCTAAATTGGATCCAGATGTTGCTGAGGAATCTGATACCAAACAAAGGCGTTCCTGGGGCAGCCTGTCCTTCCTACGGAGGGAGGGAGAGAAGCCTCAGACCCCCAGCCTAAGCGGAGGTTTCTGAGGGGCTCAAAGCAAGGAGATCGCGGGTGTTGCTTCTGTGGGAAGGGGTGTGTTTCCTCGCTGGCCTAACTGTGGCCAGGTTGTCATGTTCATTGAGCAACTGGACAAATGACAAACTGGGTCTCTTTCAATGGTACATGAACCTACCTCTCCATCTGGGGAACTGTCCTCAGGCCCAGCTTGCTTTTTTGTGTCATTCAAGATGCTTTCCTTACCCTGAGACTCTCTCCCCATCAAACTTGGGGGGTCAGGCTGCATGCAGCTGGCAGGAGGTGAGGGCTGTGAGGGGTGTCCAGGTACTGAGCATGGGTGCTCCTCTGCCCTCTGGTTTTTGAGCTCTACTGGACATCATGGACAATCCTCCTTCTGTGGAGCCTCCTTTCTGTGGGCCAGGCCTTAAAAGGCAGGTCAGAGGGTAAGTGACTCCATGGTACCATCATCGGCTCAGAACAGCTGCTCAGCATCCAGGGAGGCTGCTGTCCCCTCTTCCATGATGCACTCACCGAGCCTGGGCCTGGCCCCAGGGGAAGGTGAATGGAGCCCTGCCCTGAGGGAGCTGGGGGTGCAGGGAGGAGTGAGCCAATAACCACTCAGGGTGAAGCTGGGCCAAAGTGGTTGGACAGGCTGTGCTGGGAGCCGACAGGAGGAAGAGGCTGCAGAGAGGTGATGGCTGCAGTCAGTGGGCGGCCCTCGGACGGCGAGCCTCTGAAGGAACAGGGCGTGAGAACCCAATGTGAGGCTCCATCCCAGGTCGGCTCTTGGATCAAAAGCACCTGAACTGCTACAAAGGCTGTTCTGTGTAATCACTGTGTGTTGCTATGAAGTGTCCTTAATGGGTATTTACATTGCAGTTGTGTGAGAGAGGACCTTCTATTTTGAGGAGACAGCTGAAGTTTGTAAGGGTAATGGATCCCCGTGGTGCTAGTTTACTATTCTAGGGCACCACAAATGTTAGTAATGCGGATAATCAGAGTATACTCCCTGGGGTACAGCAAAGTGGCAACATGCCAACACTTGGTCGGTTTGGATATGAGGGGATCCTTGTACGCGTCTTGCAACTTTTCTGTAGCTTGAAGTTTTTCAGAATAAAAGGTAAGGCAGTGTCTGACACCTGTGATCCTATCACTTTGGGAGGCTAAAGTAGGAAGATTACTTGAGGCCAGGAGTTTGAGACCAGCCTGGGCAACATAGCAAGACCCAGTCTCTACAAAAATAAAAAAGTTGGGGCAGCGCCTGTGGCTCAAAGGAGTAGGGTGCCAGCCCCATATGCCGAAGGTGGTGGGTTCAAACCCAGTCCCGGCCAAAAACTGCAAAAAATAAATAAATAAAAATACAGTTAAAAAATAAATAAATAAAAATAAAAATAAAAAAGTTGGTTGGGTGTGGTGGCACACACCTGTGTTCCTTGGGAGGCTGAAGCAGGAGGATCACTTGAGCCCAGGAGTCAGAGGCTGCAGTTAGCTACTATTGCCCCACTGCACTCCAGCCTGGGCCATAGAGCCAAGACCTTGTCTCGGTACAACAAAAGTAAAAAGAGAAGAAGTGGGAACAAGCAGAGAAGCCAGCCAAGGAGTAAAGGGGGAGGAGGCAGAGTCCTGGTGGCCCAGAAAGGGCGGGTGAGACCAGGAAGGCAGCACAGGCTTTGGGGGGGGGCTGCAGATGTAGAAAGGACGCTGCCCCCTCAGAGGTTACGGAGTACGGGGGGTGGGAGGGGGAACTGTCTCTCCAGGAATGATGGGACAGAAGACCTCGCGCAGGCCGGGGAGCACAGCAGGCTGAGCAGAGGCCTGCATAGATGAGAGAGGCCCGAGACCTTTTTTTGTTTTGAGCATTTTTTTTTAGAGACAGTCTCACTTTATCACCCTCGGTAGAGTGCAGTGGCGTCAACAGCTCACAGCAACCTCCAACTCCTGGGCTTAGGTGATTCTCTTGCCTTAGCCTCCTGAGTAGCTAGGACTACAGGTGCCCACCACAACGCCCGTCTATGTGATGGATAATTTTTTTAATGTGTAGTTGTGATCTATTGGCCAAGATTTTTTTTTTTCAGTTTTTAAAAACTGATGTTTATTTTCCTCCAACTTTATTTCCATCTTGTTTAAGAGCTTGTGGAAGAACAGCTTAAGACTACTCACTGGTTGTTCCTACCCATTCAGTGGCCTGAGCAGTGGAAGCTGCAGACCAGTCTTCAGTGGCAGGCTGGACGCTCCAGTCTTCAGTGGGGAACTGCTGAATAGGCACAGAGGGCACTACTGGCCAAGATTTTATTGAGTATTTTTGCATCTATGTTCATTAGTGAAATTGGTCTGTAATTCTCCTTTGGTTGAGTCCTTTCCAGATTTTAGTACTAGGGTGATGTTTGCTTCATAGAAGTGGCAATTGCAGCAACAACCAAAATAAACAAATGGGACTTAATCAAACCGAAAAGCTTCTGTACAGTTAAGGACACAGCAATTAAAGTAAACAGACAACCTGCAGAATGGGAAAAATATTTGCATGTTACAAATCTGACAAAGTCTTGATGACTAGGATCTATAAAGAACTCAAATATATCAACAAAAAAAGAGCAAACAATCCTATCTGTCATTGGCCGACACACATGAACAAAACCTTCACTGAGGAAGACAGTTGAATGGTTAACAAACATATGAAAAAAATGCTCATTGTCCCTAATCATCAGAGAAATGCAAACAAAACCACCCTGAATAGCTGGGAATTGTGGGGGGCTAGCTACTTGGGAGGCTGAGGCAGGAGAATCGCTTAAGCTCAAGAGTTTGATGTTGCTGTGAGCTGTGATGCCACAACACTCTACTGAGGGCGGCAGAGTGAGACTCTATCTCCCTGCCCCACCCCCCTGCAAAAATAAATAAGATTAGCCCACATCACAAAGTCCCAAAGCTGCACAGCTATGGAGAGAGGGAAACACTTTGATACAGTTGGTGGGAATGCAAACTCACAGAGCCTCTTTGGAAAGAAGTATGGAAAATCCTCAAAGAACTCAAATTAGACCTTCCATTTGATCCCACAATCCTATAGAAAGCTTGGGACTCCCAGGCTGCTCACGGTCTAATAGAGCAGTTCTCAGTCTGGCCGTCTATTCCGGTTACAGGAGATGATTCAGAACTGTCCGCGCCAGGCCAACTCAGATAGCTGAATCAAAATCTCTGAGGCTGGGCCCGAGCAGCAGTTAAGGTTCCTCAGTGATCTGGCTTTGCAAACCAGGTTGAGGACAGAGCTAACCAAGTTGGCACAGCCCTTGAAGGGTCCTACAGGTGACAGGACTGAGGCCCTCAAGGTGGCCTGGGAGTTACAGAGACACCACTCTGGGCAGAGTGGTCTGAGGAAGGGGTCAGAGCAAGTCAGGCAAAGTGGGTGGATGGGGGACGCGTCTCCACAGAGGAAATGGCACATGCCTGGGCTGGAGGGTACAGAGGGCTGGTACTCTCCCTAAAGCACATGAGGGGTGCTAAAGGAGAGAAGGATGGGACTTAGCATGGCCAGGCCTGGTCAGGGTTAGACCTAGGAAACGAGACTAACTGGCCCCCTGCACTGATCACTCGTGTCCAGACCCAACCGAAAAATCAAGGGCGGGGCCCTCTGTGTCTCCACAGGCCTTTTATCAGTTGATGTCATTAGTTTTTCAAGTCACTGTGATGCACGTAAATGTCCTGGAGGAAACAGGGAAGGTCTCACTAGAGAGGATGGAATGAGGCCTGACTCTCCAAGTCCTTGCACAGTCAAGGCCCTGGTGGAATAGCCACCAGCTGCAGTGGGCTTGGGATGAAGCTTAGAAAGATCAGAGCTGGACAGACCAGAGCTGGGAGGCAGAAGAGCCCCAGAGAAGCCCTGAGAAGAAGCCTGGACAAACCAGAGCTGGGAGGCAAGGGAGCCCCACGTGGGGCCTCTTCTCCCAGGAGCCACCTCCATCCACCACCAGCTGGCTCTTTCCTAGGCATTGACAGTTTTCTGGAGGTCTAGGGGCATGACCTGCCTAGAGAAGGCCCTGTTTCCAGATCTGGGGAAGGGAAGTCAGGAGCAGAGGTTTGATAGGAGTTTCTGAACCCACAGGGAATAAGGTGGGGCCCCTTTCCCACCATCAGCTCTACCCAGGGGGAGGTGGGAGGGGTGTGACATTGAGAGAGAACCAGACCACACAGTGGAAAAAACACCTGGGAATCCCCAGCCTCTGATGGGGGTCAGGGGATGTCTGGCTGAGAGAGCTCCTCCTGGGAGGCCTGTCCTACCCCCAGAGTGTGCTGTTTCTCCAAGGGAGGCACCTGGCAGCCAGAATAGCCCAGCTGGGGCAGGGCCGGGGATAGTGGTAGGCATCGGGGAATGAATCAGCTGAGGCTAATGGGACTGTGGTACAGGAAAGGGGTGCTAGAGAGAGAATGCGTGGGCTTGGGGCAAAGCCTGAGCCTGGGCTTACTCCTTGGTGCAGTGAGGATTCAATAAGACGTATTTGGATATCACCTTGTTCTTCACCAGGAATGTGGCAGGCACTTGATGTGTGTGTGTGTGGGGGGGAACTGTTATTTGGTCCCAAGATAGAGCTTGATGATGGTGGCCTTGACCTGGAAACCCAGAGCATGACCCGGGTTCCCCAGAGCTAAGACCCCCTGACTCCAGGCAGCCCCAGTAAAGGGCAAGCCTGAGTTTTGGTCAAGGGTGGAGCAGCGGACACCGGGAGGAGGTAGCAACCCACAAGATAGGATATGACAATGGTGGCTACGAGGCCGCCCACATCCCCAGGGCAGGCTCAGAGCCCCTCTGACCAATGAGGCTTAGCTAGAAGTTCAGGGCGGAGCTCCAGCCCCAGAATGGAGTGCTAAAGATGGGCTCTGCCCCAGAGACTCCAGGTCCTGGGCTGAGCTGGGGCAGGGAGATGGAGCGGTATCTGCCATCAGACTTCACCCAGAGCAGAGTCACTCAGGCTCTTAAAATCCACCCCCTGCTTCCATGCTCCAGAGCAACCCTTGGTTCCTGGCTGGATTCAGGTCTGCCAGGACCCATCCCATGGTCTCCAGGGAGGTGCCCTTGTCTGGCATCCACACGGGCAACTTGCATGGGCAGCCATGTGGCTGGGAAGAGCGTGTTGGGTTTTGCTTGGGAAGCGTGTGTGGGAAGATGAGAAAAGGCAGCCTTTGTTTGGGAGGCTGACCCCGGCTGGCAAGGCGTGTTTTTTCTGGGTGTGACTGTTTGCCCTTTTGGGAGTAGCTGACGGGGCTATCAGGCCCTGCCGTGGGCTGCTGCGTTGGGCTTCATGCACACAGCGTAGGCCAACCCTGCCCTCCACTGTTGGGGAAACAGACCCCACGACACTGTCATCTCAGGACAGGATGACTTCCTACCCAGGTAACCTGGGGTCTGCTATGCACTGCTGTCAGTGTCCCTAGGATGTCAGCATGTTGCTGAGGATGCAGGGTCAGGCCTGTGGCCCAGGCCCAGAGGAGGAAATAAGGGGCTGGAGGCCCAGTGGCCTGACCCTGCTGGAATGCAGAGGTAAGGGAGGACGGGCCCAGCACAAGAGGTTGGCCTCCAGGAGAGACAGTAGAGGGGACCTGGGACCCCTCACACTCAGCACCTGAAGGTAGGTGGTAGTGCTGTGATGTCTTGTCCTTGGTAGTCTCAACAATGGCCCTGGGCCCCCAACAACTGGTTCCAAATGAGGACCCCAGCAGGGGGGACATTCCAGCTGAGGAGTGGGACATCCAGTGAGGAGTGGGACATCCGGATGGGAAAGTGCTGGAGTCCCCCACAGCCCAGACTGGGAGAAAGGCCACAAATTGTGGCTGGTCTTGGGTCTTGGCACCTGTGGCAAATGGGGGCTTTAAACAGATTTAATTGGACTTACAAATGCCAAGGAACATGACCTTCCTTTCACCTGGAGTGCCTCGGTGGAGCCATCCTCTGATAAGATTTCCTAACAGGTTCTGTGGATGCCTGGGGCCAGGCCTTCCACCACAGATGCTTCTCCCTCTCCCAGCCCCACGCAGCCTTCTTGAGAGCTGTCCTTGGGCCTGTGGGTGGGATCTGTCCTCTTGAGTCTGTTCCTAGGCATAAGAGTTCTCAGACATGGGTGGAAGTGGTGCGCTGTCTTAATTCACTCAGAGTGTCCTCCACATCTCAGGCTGTCCTGCCTGATTCCCTCTGCTGGGATGCTCCGGGCAGCCCCAGCCAGGCCACGCTGGAGGAGGGCACAGATTCGTGGAGTACAGGCAGGCCTGCTCGTCAGAGCCCTGTCCATGCTCCAGCCACAGGAATGTGAGAGGCAGTGATGTGACTGAAGCCGCCACACTGAGGTTGGTTGTTACCCAGCACTAGCTGCACAGACAGCTCTTGCCTGCTGTGCTCGGCTGCCCACAGCAACCTGCTTGCTACTTCTTTGCCCACGTCACCATTGTCATTTTGTCTGTTTATGTGCTTTTGAGTAATGGTTTATTAGGGACCTTGTCTGCTGTGCCTGCTGTTCTGTCCCCAGCTGTAAGCAGTGCCTGGCTCTGTGTTCAACACATGAATGAATGAATGAATGAAGCTGGAAAGAGGCAGGAGTCTGTGTGGATAGCGGGCTGTGAGACTGGCAGGGTCCCCACAGGCTGGGGAACATTCAGGGAATGAACCCCCAACTGCTTCTTCTCCGTTCCCAAAACAGCCATGTTCCTTTTTTCCTGCTCTCTCTGCTAGAAGTCAGTAGCCCTTTCTTTGTCTAGTTAACTACACAGAGATCCTGGAGATCCCTCCCTTCTTTCTCTTGTCATATGCTACCAAAGTTAAGTAGTAACCACTAAGTCATGTAGTTCTTTTGTTAACTATGCTGGGATCTTAGTGATGTTAAGGAAGTTGAGTAGAAAACCATTAACAAGATGGTTTGTCTTTGTTAAAGTTATTTACATTTTCCTATTGTACTTTAAAACCAAAACTATGTCCTTTGTTTATGCTATTTCCCCATATTGTCTATGCCACGTCCCCCTGGACAGATACTATAAAGTAAAGCTGATTTTGTGCTTTGGTGCTGGCTGCAGCCATCAGCTAGCCAGACCTCCCCATCCTATCCTTCGTTCGTCTCTTCTCTTATGCTGTATTTTAATCAGTCCCCACCAATTCCACTCTGGTTTGCTCCTTTTCACCACACTGGTTCACAACAAGCCTGCACCTGTGCCCTCAAGGTGGACCCTCCTGTTTGCTCCTGCTATGAATGGGTAAGGCAGTGAGTGAGGAGGTGTGCTGGGAAGGGAGTGCAGCAGGTGGCCACTGAGGGCAGGACCTGCCAGGACCCGAGCAGGGAGAATGCCCAGCTCTGATGCTCGCCTGACTCTGGGCCAGCTGGCAGCTTCCCGCCTGGCTGATCATTCTTTGGTCTCCGCCCATTCTTCTGGGTTTTTTTTTTTTTTTTTTTTTTTTTTTTTGATTTTGAGACAGAGTCTCACTCTGTTGCTCAGGCTACAGTGCCCTTGTGTCAACCTACCTCACAGCAGCCTCAGATTCCTGGGCTCAAATGATCCTCCTGCCTCAGCCTCCTAAGTAGCTGGGACCACAGGTGCCCAGCTAATTTTTCTATTTTTTGTAGGAACAGAGTCTTGATCTTGCTCAGGCTGGACTTAAACTCCAGAGCTCAAGGGATCCTCCCACCTTGGCCTCCCGGAGTGTGAGCCACTGGACTTGGCTTGAGCCCCTGGACTTGGCCCATTCTTCTGGACAGACCGTGGTAATTACTGAGGGGGCAGGGCCTGGTGCCCACGCCCACCTCCACCTGGACCCACACCTCCTGCAGGATGGGTGGTGCTGTCCCTCTGAACACTGCTGCAGTCCCCGGACATGCGTCCTTTTACACCACATTTCTCCTCTGGAAAACCTCCCGGGTTACCCTTGTCACCTGTCACAGTCGGGCTCAGATAGCTGTTGGTTCCAGTGAGGTCCACTGGGCCCTCGGCAGCAGGAGAGCAGCAGAGCATGAAGCCCACGTGAATGGGGATGCCGATCTCTGGGGTAAGCAGCAAAGCAAGCAAGCAACCCCCAGCCCAAACTCTGTCACTCTACCCATCACCATAGCAACCCTTTGCTCATGACAGCTGCAGAGGCATCTTAGGAGAGGTGGGAGGCACAAACCCTGAGTTCTTCTCTGAAGCCCAGTAGGGCGTCCCCCATATGTGGAATATACTGGGTGGAGGCCTTGACAAACCAGTTTGGTGGGTAGCGTGAGTATCCCATGTTCCCTCACATTTCCAAGTTTTCTTTATTCTAGTTTTCTAGTTTGATAGGAATGTTGGCATCTTCCAAAGGCCACAAAACAACATGAACTAAAATTTACCTTTTGCATTTCTTTTCTTTCTTTCTTTCTTTTTTTTTTTTTTTGAGACAGAGTCTCAATCTTTCATCCTCCCCCATCCCCCCGTAGAGGGCTGTGACATCATCATAGCTCACAGCAACCTCAAACTCCCGGGCTCAGGTGACCCCTTGCCTCAGCCTCCTGTATATGTGGGACTATAGGCACCTGCCACCATAATGTCCAGCTAGTTGATTCTATTGTATTGAACTCTTGGGCTCAAGCAATCCATCCGCCTAAGCCTCCCAGAGTGCTAGGTGTACAGATGTGAGCCACAGGGCCCGGCCTGCTTTTGCATTTCTTGAAACAGCTTCCATGACCTTTGGACATCTCAGGGGTCACAGTCCCTATCTCATGGCTCCACCCACTGGCTGGGCTAAGGCTCAGCTTACACAGACATCACTGGAACCCACAGGGAAGGAGGAAGGCAAAAGGGTCCTAGGAACCAAGGGAGTAATGGTCCTTGGGGGCTCTGTCCGCTGGTGGAAAATATACAAATGCAGGTGGCAGTTGTTTGAGGGATGTGTCAGTGACTGATCTGGGACCAGCCGAGGCAACACAAAATTCAGCATCCCCAGCATCCTCCACCTATCTCTAGTGTGGAGTCCCCTTTGTGTCTCCCTCTGCAGGTGCTGCTGGCACCACAAGCTGCCACTCCATGCAGTCACTTGAGGGCCACCCATCTCTTGGGCCTTTGATCTGTGATGCACCAAGTGCCTGTAATCTGCTCCCCTGGAGGCCTTTGGGCCTGGGCAGTCAGTGATGACTCAGGGCCAAGCCACTTGTTTACCTGGAGGAGCTTCTTAGAGAGGGGTGGGCCCTCTGCCTCCCCACGTGGTGCTCGGTGCCCTCTCCACCCCCAGCACCTGCCTCAGCTTCCTGGAAGCAGCAATTGGCCTAGAACTTATAGCCCAGCAGCCTGGTGGTGGCTGATTGCAGCAGGCATATGTTACGAGCAAGAGGAGACCAGAGACCAGAGGTCTTAGAGCTGTACCCCCTGCTGTCCCCACACCATCTCAGGCTGCTCGGGACCCCAAGTCCCGATGGCCACAACTGGGCTCTCCTCCATACCCCCACCACACTGCTATCTTGCCCATCACCTTCCAAATATACATATCTGTGTTCAACGTGTTCTTTTTCTGTAGGTTTTGGAGTTTAATATTTAGACATGCTCTATTTTAGCTTTAACAATTTTTTTTTTTTACTTTTTACTTATTTTTTAAGTATTATTCTTTTTTCAAAGAGATAGAGTCTCACTTTGTTGCCCTTAATAGAGTGCTGTGGTGTCATAGCTCACAGCAACTTCTAGCTCTTGGGCTTAGGTGATTCTCTTGCCTCAGCTTCCCGAGGAGCTGGGACTACAAGCGCCCACCACAACACCCGGCTATTTTTTTGTTGCTGTTTGGCTGGGGCTGGGTTTGAACCCGCCACCCTCAGCATATGGGGTGGGCACCCTACTCACTGAGCCACAAGTGCTTCCCCACTTTAACAATTTTGTATATGATGTATCAGTAGAGGTTCAGTTTTGAATTTATGGATTGTATTCTTTTGTTTTGTTTGAGACAGAGTCTAACTCCATTACCTTGGGTAGAGTGACAGGACCTTAGCCTAGCTCAAAGCAACCTCAAACTCCTAGGCTCAAGCCATCCTCCTGCCTCTGCCTCCTGAGTAGCTGGGGCTACAGATGCCCGCCACAACACCAGGCTAGTTTTTCTATTTTTAGTAGAGATGGGGTCTCTTACTCAGGCTGGTCTTGAACTCCTAAGCTTAAGCAATCCACCTGCCTTGACCTCTCAGAGTCCTGGGAGTATAGGCATGAGTCACCGTGCCTGGCCTATATTGGTTTTTTATCCTGCATAATAAAGGGACACAAATTTAGCAGCTTAACACAAGAATTCCTGTGTGTCAGGAGTCCGGGCACAGCTTAGCTGAGTCCTCTCCTTATGGTCTCCCTAGGCTGCAATTAGTATTCTGGGCTGTGTTCTCATCTGGAGGCCTGACTGGGGAGAATCCATTTTCAAGCTCATTCAGGTTGGTGGGAGTCATTTCCTTACAGCTGGGGGACGGAGGGCCCTGGCTTCCTGCTGGCCCCTCTCAGCTCCTACAGGTTTCCTTGTTAAGTGGGCTTCCCACACACGACTGCTTGCTTAACGAAGCCAGCAAGGCCAGTGTGCAGCAGTGGCTAGCAAGACAGAAACTTAAATAATATAGCATCATTGTAACAATGACATTGCATAGCTTGCTGTATCCTACCAGCCGTCATGGGGTGAGTCTGCAATGACTATCCTTTCTTCATTGAACTGTCTTTAGACTTTTGTAAGGAATCAATAAATAATTTTCACGTGAACTCACTTCTGGACACTGCCTTCTAATCCACGGATCTACATGGCCACCCTTTTGCCAATAACACAACACCCTGATGACTGTACCTTTGTGCTAAACCAGTAGTATGACTCCTCCAGCTTGGCTGTTCTTTTCAAAATTGATTTTGGATATTCTAGGTCCTTTGCTGTTCTGCATACATTTTAGAATCAGTTCATACATTTTTATAAAAAACAAGTCTTGCTGGAATTTTGATTGGGTTTGCTTTGAATCTATAGAAGTAAGTGAAAATTTTAAGTCAAGATTAAAAATTGACTTGAGTTTACATGCTAATCCACATTTCTAGGATTTTGGGGGTAATAGGAAGGTGGGGCAGCCACTAGGCCTATAACCCCACAGGTAGATGATCAGCTGCTTTCCTGCCCAGCATGTGGGTCACAATGCCCTGTACCTGTGGCCCCCTCCCCAGTGACTCACATACCTTTCCACATTCGCCATTGCTGGCCTTGCTCTTGTAGGCCCTGGGGTTGCTGGCTCCTGTGTTAGCCTCTCTGTGCTGTGACTTTCAAGCAGGATGCTCTCATGCCACCCTGGGTCTGGCTAATACCTTCTCATTGTTCAGAACTCAGGGCCCCAATAGGCCTCCCCAGACCCAAGCAAGGTGAGGGCCTCAGGCTTGTGATCTCATAGCTCCCTGAGCTTCTCCTGAGTCCTCACCCCAGGAGGAGCTGGCGCTTGTTGGGGTGGTTGGTTGTCCAATATCCATCCCTTCTGGTGAGCTCCATGAGGCAGGGACCAGGCCTTTTGGTCCTGCTATATCTCCAGTACCCAGTACAGTGTCTGGCATATGGTAGGTGCTCAATAAATGTTCAAGACCAAATAAGCCCGTCTCCTAGGCTGCACGTGGTGAACCTCCATGCAGCCCCTCACGCCCTTCCTTCCACGCCTTCTCGGTCTCCTTGTTTGATGATGTGCCTGTGAAAATGACAAAGTGGGGCCCTCAGTTTCCTGCTGGAAACTGCTACTTTCTGACAGGACACACAAGCTCCTGAGCGCCTGGGGCAGGCTCTGGCTGCAGACCCAGGCCACAGCCTCCCTGCAATCCCCTAAGGGCTCTAGCTTCTTTTCTTTCTTTCCTATGTTTAAAGAATTGAAGCCTCTTTACATATATTAAAATGCACATATCCTAATTGTTTAATGTTTTGACAATTGTATACACCCATATCCCCACCACTGAAGACTCTGGACTTTCCATTCTCCCAGAAAGTTCCTCCAGATCCTTCTCCTCCCAGCCACCCTCTGACTACTGTTTCTGGGTAGTTTCACCTGCTTTAGGACTTCATATGAATGGAGGCATGCACTCCTTGCATCTGGTTTCTTTCTTTTTTTTTTTTTTTTGAGACAGTCTCACTATGTCACCCTCGGTAGAGTGCCGTAGTGTCACAGCTCACAGCAACCTCAGACTCCTGGGCTCAAGCGATTCTCTTGCCTCAGCCTCCCAAGTAGCTGGGACTACAGGTGCCCACCATAACGCCTGGCTATTTGGGGGTTGCTTTTGTCATTGTTCAGCAGGTTGAGTCAGGCTCAAACCTGCCACCCTTGGTGTATGTGGCCGGTGCCCTACTCACTGAACCATAGGTGTGGAGCCTGGTTTCTTTTTTTTTTTTTTTTTTGTATTTTTTTGAGACAGGATCTAACTCTGTTGTCCAGGTTAGAGTGCAGTGGTGTCATCACAGCTCACTGCAACCTCAGCCCCCTGAGTAGCTGGAATTACAATGACCTGCCACCATGCCTAGATATTTTTTATTTTTTTTAGAGATGGGGTCTTGCTATTTTGCCTAGGCTGGTATCAAACTCCTGGCCTTCAGCAATCCTCTTGCCTTGGCCTCTCAAAGTGCTGGGATTATAGGCATGAGGCACAATGCTCAGCCTTGGTCTTTCTTCTTAAACTCAACACAATGTCTGTGGATCTATCCACACGGCTTCATCTGTCTGCACAGTGTGAGTATCCTGTGTGAATGCACTAGTCTGAGCATCTGTGAGGACTATTCCACTGCAAGGACGTTCCACAGTTAGGTGGTTCATTCATCCGTCTGCTGGGGCCTGTGACTGCTTCCAGCTTTGGCTGTTGGGAAGAATGTGCTGTAAACATTCTTGTACAGTCTTTTTTTGCAGACACAGATTTTCATTCTTTTAGATAAACACCCAGGAATAGACTTGCTGGGTCACAGGGCAAATGTGTGTGTAGCTTTGTTTTCTTTCTTTTTAATTAAAATTTTATTTTCTTAGCTGAGATGCACCATAGATGGGCGTAGCTTTGTTTTCTAAGGAAGCCTCAGCTTGTTCTTCCTGCTCTTGACTTTCTCTGCTCTGCATGAGAACAGGAGATTCCAGGAATGAGGTTAGAGCTGTAAGAGCCTTCAGAGGTCAGCCCTCACCCTTCACCCCTAGTGGGGGATGCAGGTCTTGGGGCCAGGGCTCCGTGAGACCAGATGGAGCCGGAATGGTGGGTGAGGTAGACCTTGGCTCGGCAGAGATGGAGAGGGTGTCCGGACATCAGCAACAGCTGTCCAGCCCCTGGTGCTAGGTCTGGCTTCCTGCAGACGTCATCGGTGCTCCCGATAAATTTGCTTGTATTTTCATCCAGGTGGAGAGGATGCCTGTTCTTGTAACAGAAAGTTTCTGGCAAAAACATACAGAAGTGCAATGTGCAGCCTTGCTGACTGCCCACGTCTGCTCACCCTAGGTGGGGGTGGAGACGCTGGAGAGGTTCATGACCAAAGCCACAGCTCCAAGAGGGCAGAGGCCACGCTGCATGGTTCAGGGCTGTGTGCTCCCTGTGCCTGAACACAGGCACAGCCCAAGAAGCAGCCAGTAGAGGGGAACGGACTCAGGAGACATCCTGGAAGAGGCAGCTTGGAGCCGGTGCTGGAGAACCTACTCTCGCGGCTCACAGTGCTCCCACAGCCTGGCCCTCGCAGCCGTCCATCCCAGCAGCAACGTGGGGCTCTCGCGGCTCACAGTGCCCCCACAGCTTGGCTCTCGCAGCCGTCCAGCCCAGCAGCAATGTGTGGCTCTCATGTATGTATGTCTCATATCATGGGACACTGAAATCCAGAGAGAGGAAGGGAAGAGAGCACGGGGCTCCTCAGCAGAGCAGGGACCCGGACTGCGGAGTCTTTACCTGGGAGAAGAGGCTGTGGGTAGCAGGGGGAGGGACTTCTGCCCTCCGTGTCTCTCAGCTGTAGCTCCTCGGCTGAAACAGAGTGTCTACTTTGGATAGATGCCTGTGATTACCCAGGGCAGACCGGTGGCGAGGGCTGCCCTCCTCAGAGAAGGACATGGGGTAGTGCTGTGGGGAGCACCTAGCCAGTGGGCCAGTTGGACGGCAATTCTCTAACTGTTCCAACTTTAAAAAATTGGAACAACCTTCTTTTTTGCTACTTTTCTCTCATGCACCAACTGGGCACATGGCTCTGACAATTTCATACAATTTTTAAAGAAAAGAAAGCAGCACTCTTTCTCTCCGAGAGCTCTGTGGATGTACTGGGAGGGTCCTCCTGGGTGCCCCCTGGCGGGGAGGCAGAGCCCAGGGGAGGTGGCCCCCCAGCTCTGGGGCTTGATGGTCTGAACATGTCACAGACCATGGGTGTGGATTCCTCCTCAGCCACGGGAGTCTGGGTCCTCCTGCCCAGGTGCCCAGGGACCTTGCCTCTGCCCCCTCTCTCTCCTTAAGAGCAGAGTCCTCCTCTGCCCCCACAGGGGAAGACAAGAGAAGCCTTTTTAAAGCCCATTAGAAGTCAAGGTTGTGGTTCCTCTGGAGGCAGGCGGTACTGAGGGGACCAGAGCAGGGATCTGGGAGCTGAAGTGTTCTTTTCCTCTTCTGGGTCCTGGTGACACAGTGGCCGGTGTCCAACACTCAGTGAGCTGGAGGTCTGGGATGTGTGTGCTCGTCCGCATGTCCATCCGTGTGTCCACCTCACTTCAGAAACGTTCACAAAAGCAGATGCCAACTGACCACAGCACAGGGAGTCCCTGGGTTACGAATGAGATAGGTTCTGTAGGTTTGCTTTTAATTATGTTGAATTTGTATGTAAGTTGGAACAGGCACATTTACCTATTACTGAGCTAGCTTGCATTCCTAAGTGTGAATTGTAGGTCTGTCAGATGTTTGTAACTTGGGGACTGCCTATATTATCTTGGAAAGCAGGTGTGACCAAGTGCACACGGGGAGGGGAAACTGAGGCTCCCAGAGTCAAAGGACTCCTTCCAGGAGAAGTTACATGTTAAGTATGATCAGGAATGAATCTTTGACCCATATGAAAAGCCAGCTTGCCTTTTTCTCCGGGAGGAAGCAGGTGAATTCTGCTATCCGGGGATGTGAACTGCGCAGTCACAGACAGAAGGACTAACCCGACTGTTGGTCCTGCCCTTCAGGGAAATGCCAACAGAGGCCAGAGGCATAGACATTGTGAGTTTTCAGAGGAGACAGCCCATGATGAGGGCTTTACAAGACTGAGCCCTGGCCAGGTACCAGGCAGCACGTGCCACTCGGGCCACCCCTGGGTCCCCACGTGCTGTCGATGGGCTGGGCCTCTGAGAACAGACCTGTGGAGCTCCATGGTGAGTGCTGTGGAGGCCCCATTGCTGCTGCACCCCCACACACTGCAGGAGTGGAGCTGAGTGAGCTGGAAAGTCAGCCTGCCCTCCTGTCGTATTTGTCCTGAGGTGCAGGAACACAGACTCACAAAGGGCTTTTCCAGAGCAGAATGTACTCTGCTGGCCTCCCACCCCAGGGCTGGAGGCAGAACACAGCCACGCCCTCTTCCCTGACCACTCCAGGCTCAAGAAACTTCTGAGTTCATAAAGGTCTTCTTCTCCACGAGCTGTTCTCTCATCAGAAGCACGCATATCCTAGCCTGCCCAGCCCGGCTAATCCCCTCCACCCCTGGTCACACTCCCCAGCTGTGACCTCCCTGCCCAGTGGGTCTGCACTTCCTGCCAGACACTTAGTATTCAGAAGGCATGAAGAGAGGTCTGCTGTGCTCAAGGAGGGAGAGAGTGGCTGTCCAGTTTTTGTTTCCTAAGCCATTCAGTGGAGGGACAGAGGGCTGCTCTCAGAGCTAAGACCCAGGCTCAAGTCTTGGCTCTGCTGATCAAAGGATGTCCTGTCTCAGTTTACTCACCTGCAAGGTAACCATGAGGATACCATCACCACCTGTGAGGACAACCATTCTCGCCTGCTACCCTGGGCTGCTCCAAAATGGATTCAAATGAGAAGACAGTGAGCACTTCTGGCTGGGACAGAGATTCCCTGTGGAGGACACTGGGAACAAACTGTGTGGCCTGGGTCTTCAGCCTGGGAAGGTGCTGTGGAGAAGGAATGGGGTCTTTGTCATTCCATGCTGGGGCTGGTCTTCAGAGCCCTGACCCATGAGGCAGATTTTCCTCAGTCAAAATGCAGAGACCCTCAGCCTCCAAGTGCCTTCCTAATTGTGGGATGTCAGGACACGGGCCAGGCCATGTCTTAGAACTCACCCCTGGTTATAAACACTCCTCAGTGGGGCAGTGGTCCTCAACCTGAGGGCACAGTGGTGTTGCCTGGGAGTCCCAGATTCCATTCTCCTGGGTCTGGGGTGCAGCCTGGGCATGAGTACTGCAAAATCGCTCCCTCTGGTGAGTCTACTGCACAGGCAGGACTGAAACCAGCAGCTCTGAGGGCAATAGCTTCACTCCTATGATAGGTGAAGAGCCCACAGGTGAAAGTGCCAGAGCAGGGCGACACCCAGGGGCTGGTGGGCACAGGTCCCTTTGGAAGAAGGGCCATTTGGGCTATCTTCTCCCTCCCCCCAACACCATCCCCTGCACACAGTAGCTGCTAGAGGTTAGTGGTGGACAGAGGGGCTGGGGCCTGGGGTCTGTCCCGCCTCTGCTACTCCTCAGCAAGGACGTAGCCCCTCAGCCTGGCGGCAGGAGTACATGTGGGAGCCCTGCCCTCCTGAGGAGCTGGCAAACGGGGAGGGGCCTGCTGGTCTCTGAACACCCTGTTTAGGGGAAGTCATGTGAGCAAAACAGTGTAGTGCCTGGGGGCCAGCTGCGGGAGGCACCCTCCTTCCTGCTGCCTTTTTTGGTGACTGAAACCTTAGACCGATCGGGAGCCAGACAGGCGGGCAGACAAGCACATTCTTTTCAGGGGAGGCTGCCTCCTCCTCTCAATCGGAACAGGGAGGCAGGAGGGCAGGGCCTGCCCAGGCCTGACCCCGACTGGGCTCCTAGGGGGACGGGGAACGGGTGAGGAAAGCCACAATGGCTGGGGTCTGCAGTTAAGAGTCTGCGACTGGGAGCGGAGGGACGGGAGGGGGCGGATTCAAGAAGCCCTGAGCCCTAGGTGTCCAGCCCCAGCCCTGGCTGTGGGTACTTCTGCTGGTGAATGGCCCCAGCCCTGGCACCACAGGGGACTGGAAACCGAGTTGTGCAAAAGGCTGCTATAGGTTTGCAAAATCCATGGAGCCCTTACTGATCTGTGTTCCTCTGATGACCTGGAGGCAGCTGCGGGGCAGGTTGGCTCCTCCTGACACTTCTGCAGCCCTGGGGTACTTACCCTTTTCAAAAATGTGCTTTTGGCATCCCCCTGCAGGAGCAGGGCTAGACCTAGGCCCCGCCACACAGGTGGCAGGAGGCATCTCCTTCCACTCTCCCTCTGCACTGCAGCTGACAGGTCTGGCCCAGACCCCTCTGAACCCTCAGTGCTTTCCACACAGGGTGTGTAGAGGGCTCCATCGTAGGCACCATCCTTCCTGCTAATCACCTCTGAGGGAACATTGCTTTTGCGGGAGGTGAAATGGCCCACTGGAATTTGAATCTTGAATCTAGGAGATGTTAGCTCTGAGCATGGCAAGTTCCTTAGAATCTTTGTACCCCAATTTCTTCCTTTACAAAATGGAGGTAACAGCACCCCCTCAGAGGACTGTTGTGATTAAATGAGACAAAACTAGGCCTGGCACACACATGATGAGGGCTCAACCATTACCTTTCTTGGCCTACTGCAGGCAGGGGCCCCCCCCCCCCCCCCCCCGCACCCAGGGACACCAGGGGCCCTCCTGAATGCCAGCCTTATGAAGGGAACAATGCCCTCTGCAGGCCACCCTGGCCTCCTACGGGCCTGCAGGGGCTCATTCAGTGCTCTCCTGCCAGTCCGCACTCACTTGGTGGCTGGCAGGCGCAGAGGAGCACATTAACGAGGTCTCTGAGCACTAGAGAAGAGATCTCTGGCCTCTGGCCTGTGGAAGTGTGGTGTGACCTGGAAGGATGGGGAAGAGGCTGGCTCAGGGCTGATGGTTACGGAATGGGGCTGTGGGCCAGGCGTGGTCTCCACACCTCACAGGGGTGAACACACATTGCTCACAGCACCCTTACAGTAGGAAGTGTTATTTTATTATGCTTATTTTAGATGAGAAAACTGACGTGTACAGTAAGGTCAAACTCCAAAGGAATCAGCAGGCCTCTGCCCAAGTAGGGAACAGAGCAAAGACGTGGCCAGTAGCAGGCTGAAGACACAGCCTGCAGCGGAGGGAGGGTGCTGGGAAGGAACAGCAGCAGCAGGAAGCAGCTTGCTGGTGGTGGGGGGTGGGGGTCTCTTCTGAGGGGCCCAGAGGCTGTGTTTCAGGTTACTCAGGAACTGCAGGCTCTGACACCATCCTTTGACAGGGGCGACATTCCTCAGTTCTGTCTGCACAAGTCTTTGGGACCTTTCTAAATCTAAGACGAATCTCTCCCAGTCTGCAAGTTGTTGCTAAGGATAGTGATACGCGTTTTACTTAAAACTACTAATTTCAAGGAAAGCAAATCCAACTTGAACTAGCTTAACCGAAAAAGGGAAGCGTGGTTACTTCTGAGGATGGGGTTCCCTGACAACAGGTGGAACTCGTATTGCCAGGAATCTCATTCTGCTCTTTGCCTGCCTCCCCCATGGAAGAAAGTGGCCTCTAACCTATCTGGGCATGCCATCCCACGGTTCCCACTGCCAGGGAGAAAAGGGAGAAAATCCCAAGGAACAACTCAGACTGGCGTGGTATGGGCCCTGTTCCTGCCCTGGCCGGGAAGCAGGAATTGCAATGCCAGGCCCCAGTCTGTCCGGGATGGTGTGTGCTGCAGCCTTCACAGAAGGGAGAATGCAGTGAACCTGGCAGTCACCCCACCCCAGCTGGGCCCCCGCTCAGCAGGGTACGGGATTCCTAGCCTCTACTGGGTCCTGCTGCCAGATGCCGCAGTCAAGAAGGTACAGTCCTCCAGTTCAGTTGAGCAGACATTTATTGAGCACCTATCAAGTGCAAGGCACTGGGCCAGGTGCCATGGGAAACAGAGTGAACACAGACGGTCCCTGCCCGCAAGGAGCTCACAGTCTAGACGGAGGTGAGACACAGTACATGATCAGCTGCAGTGACACCGCCAGAGCAGCAGGCGCCGGAAGCCAGAACAAAGTGCTATGGGATCATGGAACACACGAATCCACTTCTAGTTGGAGGCACTGGGCACATGAGGCCT